>JAQFYT010001179.1:0-17978 GCA_034694925.1 Ceratophysella denticulata
ATTCCGTTCTAGAAAGAACGAGCCAAAATGACATTTCCTTGATTTTTTACATCTCTTCATTATATTGTACCCCAAAATTTTTTTGCGCGCTTACGCGCGCAAATTTTTTTCCGGAAAATTCAACTTTTTTTGCGCTGCGCGCAAAAAAAATTGAATTTTCCGGAGCCAAGCGCCACGGGTCACTACCAAAATTAGACCCCCCCCCCTGCAGCGGGGTGAGGTCGCCCCCCCTAGCAGCGAGGTCCGTTTGACCGTATGCTGTAGACAGACCAGTACAGTACTCAGTCAGTACCCATATAAAAAATTCAGGAGCCGACAAAACGAGGCTTGCATAAAGGCAGAAATACAAAACATAGAACATGTGGACTGACTTGTCTCTGACTCACGAGATAAAAAAAAAATCAAACTTTGTGTACCGTGTAGTGTACCTACCAAAAACTCTCGACAAAAAAGTTTGTTGAATGTAGAACAAAACTGGGAGAAAGGCTTTAGAGTTTGGATTTTTGGATAGATCTCACAACAGAACAGAATACACTGACAAAAATTTAAAAAAAAACATAACAGCGGAGGGTACAATAATCAAGTTGTGCAGCTTTCAGACTCGTCCCTCCTCATGTGAAAAGTCAGTCGTCAAACCTCAGAGATCCCATCCGAACTGACAATGAAAATTACGGAAGGGCATAAAAAATCGTTTCAGCTGACTGGCATTGTAGAGCAACGATAGGGAATATATCCCAAATACTAACTCTATCTTGCGCCCTGTAATCAGACATAGATTTATGAGTACCATTAATGAACTGCAAATACTAATGGATTTTCAGTTTCTGCTATTAGATATAGAGCTAGCTGAGCGAATGCTAATTATTTTATAATTTTTACGACTTCCTGTCCACATCAAGAGGAAGCCGAAAACTCACTTAGGGGTAATAGCAACAGACGATTACTAAACTGCAAATTTTGGTTTGACTTACCCCAAGAGCACACTGGAATTTCTCTCGGTCAAATCGAAACACGGTCTTGACCACTTCAAAGAATTGAAGCATACATTCCTTGTCCGTCAGATTCACACATTTCTTGAAACCTTGTTGAATGAGTTTTCGGAGTGTCTTTTGCTTCGTTCCCGTTAGAATAGATTTAGGTAGGAACTTGTGAAGCCCTACATCCTTCTCAATGTATTCCAAATTACTTTTCTTGTCCAAGGCAAAGTGCTGCATGTCTTTGAAGTAATGACGCATGGCGAGGCAGCAGAGGCGAAGGGCTGTCTCCTGACTCAGACTTGTTCCACTGTACTCATTCGAGAGATAGTCATCTTTTACCTGAAGAATCATAAAATTTAGCTAATATAATAAGACGAAACAATGAGTCAGTCAACACCAACAACGGTTCTAGATTATGCTCCAAAGTGGATCATCACTTCCGGTGAGGCAGATGGTGGTACAACTAAAACCGTCCGAGTATGACAGAGGACATGCAAACATGTGGATTACATAATGCAATGCTCAGTTCACTGTCCCATAGTTCATTATCGTTAGGAAGAGCCATATTACTTATAGGGATACATAGAAATGTACTGTCTATTCGGGTGTTTAGTTTCAACATGACTAACTCCGTACTTGCTAAAACGATGAAGTGCTGTCGGCGGTCATTTGCACCTTGGAAATAACGCACGGAAATGACACATGTTTAATACTTAATTCAACCTTACCAAAAAGTGGTACGCATGAATTGCCGTTATTCTGATCAAAGAATCTAAATATATAAATCTAGTACACAATATTCAGCTGTGAGAAGTGCATAAGTAATATGAGACTAGGTAAATTCGCAGTTTCCAAATTGTAGATACACAAAATACGTAGAACCCTCAGCCCACAGCATTGTCTCAACACCGAAAGCTTGGAGCACATGTTAAAAAATAAAATGCATGTCTCCCAACAAATGCAACCTATAAAAAACTGCCCCTCATAATTTCTTTTCTCATTAATCATCCTGCCTGTCATCACCTTTCCCCGCTCCATGTGAATAAATAAACGGAAAACACTGGCTCCATATGGAAAAGAAACGTAAAATAATCCAAACAAGGAATGCAGTCTACATTCTAGATAATATGCAGTCGAGTATCAGTGCTGCACAGTGTAATTGTCCGAGCAATACTGTGTACGCAGAGCCGTGGTATGTACCATACATGTTGATCTTGAAAATGAAAACAAAGAATTTTGATCTGATCTTGAGCAGACCCAAAAGAGTTCAAACCATACATACCTGGTCATAGAGGTAGTAGAAAGTAACCACATCCTTCTCTTGTAAATCTCGAAGGTTGGAAATGAGGTAACGTACACGGAGCTCATACTTCCATTCGGAACTGGGATGTTTTTTCTCATACTTCTCCCGAACCTAGGACAACAATAACAAAGTCATAAAGAAAAAGAAACATGAGAATTGGTTACATTATACATAAAGTAAACCAGATCAGTTTACGAATATCTTAAAATAAAATAATATCAAGATTTATGCTTATGCATATGTATCACAGGAAGAAGTTCAATAAGTTCGATACGCTACGAAACCTCAGTACAAGCCACACGCTTCATTTCTCAAACAATATCTCGGAAACATTTCATGATTTGAAAATTAATTTGTTATAGAGCTAAAGCAAAATGAAGGTTTTGTCTTTGTCGTATAAACTTCGTAAAGAAAAGCATAAGGATGTTCATGAATCAAACACAAAATATTCCTGCGGGTTCGAATCGAAATGTAGAGCATTAGAGATAGCAGAGCATCTACAGAAATTCAACGTACATAGAATACATAGGTATATCCCAATTCTCTAAATTCAAAATTGTAAGATTCCGTTTCCGTTCACACACAGAACTTAAATTATAGTAACATATAGGAACGAACTAAGAACAGTTCATTGTAACACATCCATCACCGAATATAAAACCCATGAAATCTAAAAGGGAAATCACAATTCAAGTAGGTTCTCTAGCCCTGACTCTACGCTATTTCCCCTTCATCCGGATTTAATGGTCATCCAACCAAGCCCTCTGAATTGAATATCATTTCAGTTCATAACATTGAGTCACCCCTTCTTCCTTTGTATAGTTTTATGAATTGGTAAGTAGGCTTCTACTTTTTAACATCCACTTCACTCGTCCATTCAACATGAACCAAAAAACAAACCAGAAGAGATGTACTTTACTATGTTTCATCATTCAGCACATTATTTGAGCCGAGGACACTACAACCAAGTAGCTTACTTTCCTGCTAAGTACTGTATTCCGGTAAAGGTCTTGAATGAACCCGTTTTTAAAAAAAAAAAAAAATGAATCAAGTAATCTTCGCTTAAATCTACGGGCTTATTTTTACAAGCGTATTTCAGTCTCGAGTCTCGAGGTTAACCTAAGCTAAGGCAATCACGTATGAAATGAACCCGGATTTTCGTGTCTCTGCTGTTAATAAAAATCGAAATTCCTTGTATGTATTGAATTTCTTTTACCCTTCGATCTCTATAATCCGGCATGTCATATACCAAACTATAGTGATTACCTAAATAGCCCAGGATAAACACTGGCATAAAATTATATTCAGAATTAGTGTACGTACAGCATCTTGAAAACGTTAAGCCAACATATATGACTGAAACTGAATATCATTCTTAAAAGAATTATACATTTTTGAAAGTCGTCTGAAGGGTTAATTGATAAGTTCCAATTGACCCAATTTCAAGAGTTCCAGCTCCTGCTGCTTTTCCTGCTCCAGACTCAGACCCATACGCCATGCATCACACTCACACTGCCCCCATGAAATTATCCTGGAAAGTAAAGTCAATGACCACCCGCATCGAATTGCTTTTTGCCCAAAGGAAATACCAATTAATTTCTTACAAAATCTAATCAAAGTATATATCCTGAAGTACAGACATCCTTCTTTCATAGTTTATGTTTGTACCATGCAGCACGTAGCAAAGCAACAGTCTTGTATTGTGATGTAAAAAAAACAGAAACAACCCGTACTTACTTGGTAGATGGTCATATCAGGATGAAGCCAATAAAGCTCATGAGTCGAGGGATGGTTGAGCCGTAACGTGAATAAGTGCTGATAGACTCGACTACTCGAGGCAGCCAGTCTCGTTGTCAGAAGCTGTATAATGCCCTATTAGGGAAAACAACAAAAAACATCCATGTAACATTTACAGAATACAACATATACGAAGTTTTGACTCAGAATGGAGGAAGCGGAGATAGCCCGATTCTAAGCGCAATTCCTGCTTCTTCAAAGACTCGAAAAAAAACCATTCAAGAAGGTTTTCCAAGTGAATACAGAATGCCACAATAGCTCTGGATAAAACTAAACTGAAAATCCAGCTATAAGACCAGATCAACTCATTTTCCCATAAGACTCTTGACTGACATTTTACAAAACGATTTACAAGCATGGTATATTGGTATACCTGCAAAAGATGCTTTAGACTAGCTTGAACTTTATCGAAGAAGAGCTGGTTTTCTAACTTGAAAAAACCCAGGTGCATTTGGTTTTTAGATTCTCTAGCTTCTACCCCTTCTTATTTTCTCACTTGACGTGTTTTGAATATCAACTCGGTTTTTAAGAGCCAGCTATCCGAAAGACGAAAGAACTCGAAGGGGGATGAAGAAGAAAAAAGTCTCGCAAATCCTTAGTTTCGTCGTCCCCTCAATGCCTCAATCCCTCCTTGAGTAGCTTCAGGTTCCAGGGTAAACATACCAAGTGCGATCCAAAGATCGCATCCTTTTTCAAACCAAACCGAACAAAACGCGCAGATTTATATCCTTTAGTAAAATTTTAAAAGTATGCGATCACGGGATAACAATCGGTTCCAGACTCAAATCCTGAAGAAGCGTAAGCTCAGGAAAACCCCTTTGAACGGTTTTCTCAAAAGTTCCAAACAAGTGCAATAGAGCGAATCACAACATCCCATAACTTTTTCTTCGGACGAAGAAAGGAGTTAAAATAAGAATCTTGTCTCAAAATAGTGTCCCTCACTTTACAAAAACTCTTACGACTCGCCCATTCATCTTTTGTCCTGCCTCGTTACGCTTCGTAGCATTGATTTAATCGTTATTCGATAACTAGCGACATATATAGAAATATCAGTTAGATACATTTCCACGCGCCTCTGATTCGCCGGGCTTTCTCTGTGTACGGTACATACTTTACTTCTGCTCAACTAAATCTACACGACCATTGGTAGCATTATTGCCACAGTTCATGAATACGCAAACTGTACAATATAAACAACGCTTCAACCCAGAACTCTTACCTTAATATCCGTGGTATCACTACATCGAACAACATTGAATCCTCCATCCACCAAATGGATCTTGAGCGTGGTTTTATTGTCGGCTTCATCCGCCGGGTCCAGAGTTGCGTCCATCCCGGGATGTGTTGGACAGAATTCACTGGCAGGTCGGCTGGGTAGGATGGGCAAACTTGGTGGCCCACCTCCAAGCTCATGTTTGACCGGTCGGCTCAGGAGTGAGCCTTTCCGTCCCGGACTCGCCGTCCGGTCTTTACTATTCATGACGGTGGGTTTCTTGGGCTGACGCGGCTCATCCTCTCTATTACCAGGAAAACAAAAGAGAAGATCCATGAAAACTTGTTTCGGACACTCGTTTTGGTATGAATACGAAAACGGTAATGGCTCCATGAGTGTCATATCACGATTTCAGTTGAACTGTGGTACACAGGGTCGTGGTCATTTGGACCTTGTCAATTCTGATAACTCGGGTATCGGGTAAACTGCCTTCTATAGGCTGGGGACACACAATGTCAATTTCCGTATCCTTATGTTTACGAACGATACGAAGAAGATTAAAATGTTAACTACGAATTTTCGTATTGCACTAATAACCGATGACCAATTCCCAAGATACCGACAGTCGTAGAAACCTTTCAGTATACACAGCACGACTTTATGAACGTGAAACCCATAGGTGTATTAAATTACTCTCGAACTTCTTTACTGTGCGTATTTCCTCGTCCTCGTAGCACCGTAGACACTTAGTAAATGCACCTACAAGACGAACGAGTCACTGTGTCTGCGAGCCAGTTCAGGAACTTATCGGATATCAAGATCGGTTATGATGGAATAGCCGGAATTTATAGAGTGTATTATTAGGAACTGGGCATATTTATCAAATATCAAACAAGCCCAACCAAACCACTTGTCAAAAGATTTTAGTATACACAGCAGGAATATGTACACCTTCAACGCTCAACCTTCCCTTCCGTGGAAGTATGAAATGAATGACCAGGACCAGTGAAGCCTTTCTCGTGTAATGGGATAAGACTCATGAATAGTGTCATATCCTAATCAGTAAAGTAACCAAGTAAGTAACTATAATGCCAATGTCACTCTTATCAGCCTCAGCTCAGAACAGAGTTACCTGTTTCGCTGTTTCTATTTACTTTTGATTTGGACTCGAATGAATGATACACGATACACAGAGAAGTCGAAGGTGAGGTCGTTAATAATACTGATACTGGTGATAATCATCGAAGTGCACTAACGAAGCTCGCAGCTATTGTAGCCCAGAGATATAGCAAATACGTTATGATACCTGGAATTTTCATTAAGCTCGTAGTTAAAACAGGTAAAACAATGAATCAGAATCGATATCGATAACGAGTATTTTTCGCAATGATAAAAATTCAATGAACCTGGGACGTCGATGACGGAAACACGCCTTTAGCTGGAAAGTTTAAATTCGTCGGTAAACAATGAAAAAATCATGCATATGCCGACGCCGCAGCATAAACGACATTTTGCATACAAACCATGTCATTTGACTCATTTGCATTCATGGAAGCATCCAGCAAATGCAAAAAAAATACTTATCATCACATCAAATCAGCTTGAAGAACGAGTTGAGTGAACTGGACATCACTAGACGCCAGGAATTCAGTAGGATTGTTTCGTTCTTACCTTAAATGTTTTATGACCGCCTGGCATGTGAGCCAGTCAGTAGTAAAAAGTATGGCTTCAATATACAGATACTTATACACGCATCGTCGTGGCGTTAGTCCCTTCATGCATCATAATATTTAATTCATTTCAAGCGTTTAACTTACAACCGTGTGACACTTTTGATTCTGGTTTATTTTTATGGCTGCTTGCAGCTTTACAACTTCATCCCGCTTTTGTGACAACTGTCACAATTGTCAGATTTAGTCAGTTAAGTTAGGAACTTTGCTCCGCGTGTCAGCAAAAAAAACCTTTTGAATTTCTGTGTCTCCTTGTCAATAGGTTTCATCTGAACAAAAAGCTAAAAGCTACCGCACTGCTTCTTTCCAGTAGCCGAGCCCTAGTAAAGGGTGGAGTACTGGAATCATAAATTCGGTGAGTAACAAACAGCAGCTTTGCTGTGTATGAATACTGATACATGTTTGGAAAACCTTTTATCCTCCTTTTCAGGCTACGACCAAAAATTAAGTAATCCGAGCAACACCCATAATCTAACAAGATCCTGATAATCAAGGGACATGCAATATTCGGATTTCGGTGTTTACGGGCTACATCGATTCTATGGTTTCGATTTTAACTTCGTAATGATCGCAGGATACTGCACGCATAGCAGAGAAAATGCTCAGTGTGATTGAATACTACATTTTGGATTTCAATCCATAAACCGCTCCGTATCAGACATTAACATCTGCTTTGAACATTGCGAAACATTATTCATTCTTTATCTTTCTTGCAAAATCTGGGGCAGATGTTTGACGCTCAAAACGGTAAGGAACCAATTTTCAAAAGCCATTCAATCTTCAATCACAAAATTATAACACAGCTTGCGCATACATATCGTACCGAACCACACACGTGCAAGCTGAAGTCCCCGGAAATTTATATCCTGTATAGTCGAAGTTGCAAAACAAAATACTGGCACAGAATAGGGTAGACATTACACATTAGGAGACGAGGGTTCAAAGATGCGTTATATGTATGCAAAAGCAAATGCAATGGAAAAGAATCTAAAAATACAAATAATATGCAGCTCTTGGGGTTTTCATTGACTGGAACTGGAACCCGAATATTTATAATGCCAAATGCCAAGCTCCAAGCTGGCAAAGGTGCTACTTACTTCGAAATTATAAACACGGTCATGGCTATAGACACAAGATGTGATATTAGATTTTAAAACAGCCAATAATCCCAGATTAAAATATCTAAATAGCGCAAAGCTCAAAACTAAAACTCATTAATTTAAGAAATAATTGCATCACTTCGAACTTGAATCGTGACTCGTGACAGAACAATCGAAATGAGAATCTTCTCGAAAAAAATACATTATCCAATAATCCACTTCCACTCTGTGGCTAACACGACGATTGAGAATAAAGTTTTTTATATTTAGTCATGAAAGATTAATTGCTTAGAAACACGTAGCCTGATCTGAAGTCCGACAATTGGAAAATGCTTTTCATATTTTTTACGCATTAGCATGCAAAGGGTTGGGCAGCTGCCGCACTTTACAACAAAGCCAAGTCTAGTAAGCGTGATATTTTCCTCGTTGTGCATGTGCATTGCATGGTCTTCTGGCATTTCCATCATCAGAGCTTTCACAGGGCTCCCTAATGAAAAACTAAGTATCTCATCCGAATCTAATGGACGGGAAGTCGAGGAAGGATAATCATATTTCAGAGTTAAGGCTTGCACGGGTGACTTTAATACACCGTGGCCTTTTTGCCCTGTGCTACTGACATTTATGTGCGGACAACAGGATTATGGTTGAGTCGGCACGGGCTTATTCAAAAGATATATGGTTTATTTAATTTAAACCAAAATCTAAAGAAAGCTACGACGGTTTGTGTATTACTAGCAGCTATAGCCTAACATTGACAATTTGATAAAGTCACACTTTGTCAATTGTCAAGCATTGAGTGCATGACTGTGCCATGTAAGTGTCAAATTACGTCAACGAAACGGCCATTGGAAAGTTGTATTGAAATTTACCATTGCATTTCACTTTCGCACAATCCTGACATGTGATTGCGTTGTGTGATTAAGTATCGAAGTTGCATGTCGTGTTTATCTTTCGGTGGTTTCCGTTACATTTCTCATGTGAAAACCTAACCACAATAAACGGCAATAATTATCGGTGGCAATACCACCCACGGTCCCAAGTAGGTACTGCAATTTCCAATACAATTCATACAGTTTGCAATGTACTATTCGTCTACAATTGAATGCGAGGAAATCAAAATCATAGTTCTTATCTCCACGCGAATAAGGAGAATCTCGTAACCTCGTTCCGTCGTCGGTCGTTGATCGTCGCGGAAAAAAATCCTTTAATCAATATGTCATATGTCGGAGGGAAAGTAAAAATAGAATAAGGCTTTTAGCGGTAGACCCTACATCATATCATTCCAGTTCAAAGGAAATGCCATGCCCCACTTTGTTCTGGAAATATATTGTTTGTCCAGATTCTTGGATTGTATGTTTCACACATAAAGGAAACCGGAGCAGAGAGATAGGAAAATATAAACGGTACGTCTGCGTCTAAAACTGAAATATCGTACATATTCGTTGAAAGCGACATCCAAAATCTGAACAAATCCGTGTATAAGATGAAAGTTGAATTTATAGAAGTAACTGAATACCAGATCCGATATTCCCTCAGGTCGGGCGAAGACCCAACTCAAAATATTACAAATCACTTTGAAACTGAATTTAAATTCGGATTCAATTCAACATCAACACATTCAAAGTCGTAGCCAAGCCAAGTTGGTTCTTTTGCGGTTTTCTGTAAAGCTTACATCAAATCCAGCATCGCATCAGCGAATGCGAATAGAAAATACAAATCTCTACATATACATTTTGATTTAAACGTCATTATTCATAATTGTATTTTCCATGAGGAAATTGAGGTTCAAGTGAGTTTGAATTGAATTTTGAGTGAGTTTTCGTTCTCATTTACCCTGCGGGAATATTCCATAGAAGACGGACAGGAAACAGGAAAATAATTTGGGTTCACTAATAGAAAACGGAAAATGTTTCACGGAATCTGTGAATCATCAATTTACTCGAATTCACAAGGTACAACGTCAATGCCAAACCGCAACACATAAACATACAGCAAGGATCTGTCTGGTTCAAACAGAAATTCCTACAAAAAATACCATAAAATTTTCATCAAAAACTGTGGAAATCAAATATGTGAAATAACAAAACCATTACCGCACTGCGACTTCAGAATTCACAATAAATGAAACTGAACCTCTGAAAAACGGCAATGCAGATACACAGCTTTGTAAGTACGACGTTATCCAAAGCCGGATTTAGAGCAGACATTACAAAATAGCAGATTGCCTTCAAGTCCGAGTAATAATGGAGAGGTAAGGCATGGTAGACAGATACAACATAGGTACAGTACAATAGCCTAATCCACAAAAGGCCTATGCCAACAATTTAAAATGCCCGTAGAGAACCGTAGCGTGAGCAATAAGGCTCAAGCAAATACCCGGGTGAGCATAATGGGAACCCATTTTTCTCATGTCATCCCTTCAGCCCATTCAACTCGATTCCATATGTGAAAATGTGAATGACTCCAAACAAAAACAGCCAACAGACTCGATCCATATAGAATAGATATATACTATTCACACAAAATATGAAATTCAGAGTCGTTAAATAATGCGGCGTCACGACTGTCATTTAGACTAATTGAAGATTGCAATGATTATTCTTCAGAGAGACCGAAACCCAAAGTCAAAAGCCGCTCATGCTCAGAGTGATAAAAATAAAGTGCACTCGCATGCTCCATTATCATTGTAATTTGTAATAAACTAAATTTACTAATAATACCTTCCAGAAGCACACTTTCTGCATATTAATTTGCAACTGGGTCTAGTAATTCTGCTGCCTCATTTCCAAATAAAATCAGATCAAAGTACTTCGACACTTTCAGACAGACTAATCAGTTAATACCAGAGAAGAGCTTAAATGATCAGTATCATTCAAAACAAAAACGTGTTATTACAAAAGGACGAACAGAGATCCGTAAATCCGATAATATCCCAAAACTCAAAACAGAGCCAACCCTCTAGGAGATGTATAACAATGATTGGGAATTGTGGGAAACTCGTATCTCCAGATGGTCGTAGTCGTAGTCGTATTTCGTATGCCATTGCCCTATCATATAATATTACCTAACTGACCAGAAAAGAGGAGGGTTCATTCAGGAAATCAAATCCACGCAAGGAATCTCTCCCGTTTTTATTGCATACGTTCCCTGCTCTGGAAAGCAGTTCCCGTTGTTGCATCGAATATTGCATTTTCTCATATCATATTGCGTTCAGAATGTTTACAGTCTCACGCTCACAGAAACTGAAAATTCTGAATTTTATAGACATATAAAATCGACCTGATCTGATGTGAAAATAGATCTGCATAAGGATAACGATACTTAACGATAACCATATCGGTTCGCTGCACTTGCACTGCAATGTTCAGAATGCAGTCAGTTCGTCAAACCCTATCTCGGCTAAAAACATAGCCCCAAGTCTAGAAAAACATGAAGCGAAGTGAAGATGTGAGTGAGCGAAGCCAGGGAAATTTTGGGGTTGAAAAAGAAGAGCATGAAGCTATGGCACATTACGGGTTCATCGATCTGGAAGGGAAGCAGGAAATACGAACAAGCTGTATTCTGGAAAATTATTTCCAGGACGACATTCTCGTCGGATCGTCGGATCGTCTAGTGAAGCTTTTCCCCTCGCCTTGTACTTTTACGCACACTTTAGGATTGCTTCGCTAAGCACTTCATTACAATTACATCCTTGACACGAACGCACTCAAGTAAGGTCCAGTAGGAATGCCGCTAAAGTAGCTTAACACTTTTCTTTTCATGGCATTTCTCGAATTGTAATTGCAGGCACGTTACTAGCGACCTGGGTACCTGACTGGAATATCCATCGTTGATCAGTATTCGGAAATCGACAAGCATGAAAATTAAAAAAATTAGTCGCAGGTTTTCGCAAAGCAAAATATCGGGCCCCCAAAAAGGAAAAGGTCTGCCAATAACTTCTGATTATATCTAACTTCTGCTCCATTATGTTTAGGGCTAAGTTTATTTTCGAGTCCCAATTCCCAACCGTGGCCGCAGTCAACGATAAATTATGAATAAAAAAAGACTTGTATTCCAACCCGGTGGAAGATAGGTAGGCTCAGGAAGAAGAAACCCATCTTCGCCGAGACTACAGCACTGTGTATACACAAGTGGGCAATATTTCACAGGGTTAAATCCAGAAAAGTTTCCTACGTTCAAGTTGGCAAAAGTTCATTTTGAAACAAAATAAATAATTTGGCTCCGTGTTTTTCCCGAACCAATTCATTTTTCTTGTGAGAGAGCCAAAAACTAGAGGCCCCATAAAGTTCAATCAACTATTCGATATAACTTGACAATTAGCAAACAGAGATTAGATTAAACGATTTTAAAATGCTCTGTTTTCAACATTTCAACTGTAATTTCATAATAGCGTGTGGAAAGGTTCAACAATCGAAAGCAATTAGGAGACTTCATTCAAAATTGAAACATCATGGCAGGATCGCTACAGTATTCGCCCGTATCATCAAAATAAACACCAAGTATAAAATGCTAATCTCACCAGCACCAGCTGCAGCACAAAGCACAATGCCCCCATTCCCGATAAGAATCCGAATTTTGAGAATGAAATCCAAATAGAATAATTAAACACTATAAATAACAGCTAAATTCGCGATAATAAAACCAACAGGCCACCAACCGTTGCTATTTCCGGACTGAATTCCATACTTACTACAACCCTGAGTCATTAACACTCTCCAGATAAACGATAAACCGTCTGGTCTGCTCGGTCGTCGAGCTCTATAAAATGTACAAACCTGGCATAAACTGTGAATCGCCCATAATGAAGAGAACATTAGACCAACAAACACCAGCTCACAGACATTATGCAGTATTTAATTCCCAAAATTACATGCATAACAAAGGGAGGTGTGTCTTTTGGCATCGGATTCCATTCTATTGTATGAAAGAAAAACAATAGACCTAACGCCTAGCTTGTGAGAAGTGCGTGAATATATGAATATAAGTACAGTTTTTCTTTTACACTTACATTTCCAAATACTGGAAACCATGATAGACAGGTTTTTTGAAAATAAACATTCCCACATCCACTCGCTCCATTGTTCGGTCTGGCCAAAATAGGCTGGTCGTCGATCTCCGGTGTTGGGTGGTGGTGAAAATGAGGTAAAATGGTAATTAACACGAGGATTTGACGTATTGTTCTCCACAGGCGGTGAATGAGTTATTAGCTAATTCAGGCGGAACTTAATCATTTTTTTTTCAATTTTCAGAATACTTATCCATAATATTCCATGTTCCATACAATGCACTCTAAACTGTAATTATTTTTAATCTTCTTTATACTTTAAAAAAGGCTTCCTTTAAAGACCTGTTGAAATGGAAATTTATCACAAAGCAAACTTCTGTTTCTCTTGGTTAAATATTAAATATTGAACAAATTTGACTTCATTCCGTATCCAACTTCACTGCTATCTCAATGACTTAAATTGTACAGTAACTGTACCAAGTGTGTGTGTGTGGTACGACTGAAATGATTCTGATTAGAAATTGTTAGTTTGTCAAAGGTCTGAGGTCGCCTTGTACTAGCAAATAAACCCCAGATAATTTCCGTATTTCTCCTTGTTCATAGTATATTTATGGAGATTCGTCAGTTATTCTTGATTAACTGGGTATTCCCATCACCTAGTAAATCACGCACAGAAGGCTAACGCACACACAGTTATCACTGATACTTCTAAAATGTAAACACGAGTGCGGAAAAGACGCAACTAAGTAGGTACCAACTTTGTAGTACAGTTTCAATAATCAGTTGGATAATGTTCTCAGGAGGGGTAAAATAAGTAAAAGTCCAGCTTCAGAGCAGACACCCCGTGGTTGGACCATAATAAATTCACATGAGAAAACACCTTCGGGTTTCTCCACAGGGGTGGGATACAGGGAGAAAGCACTAAAAATGGTTGCTGAGCAACCAACCAGAATAGACGGGGGTTGTTTTTGACTGGAAATGAACGTTCAACGTCCAGGGTCCCTCAGGAGGCTTTTCAATGGAAAAATCTGGCTTTATTGTCTCTGACTCTAAATTATCACGGAAAATGCTTCCGTTGTCTTTCCGAATGTAATGTACGTGTGCGTGGTGGGTTTATATTAAATTCGAAGGAAGAGCGTCCTATAATACACCCTCGTTCGCTAAGTGCACTAGTGCGACTGCAATACGCGTGCTAGTGGTTTCTCCTTTTTGTACACACACAGAGGCTACAAGCTACAAGTCGGATGTTATGTGGAATGGGGTGCAAAACAAAAGTCTAGCCAGCAAAAACATAGGTATCGACGCGTTCAGGTCTCCAAAAAGATTACGCATTGTGCTTTGTGCTGTTTGGTTATTCACCCCCCGCCCCGTATCACCATTAGTGTATTTACACAGTATATTATTTAAAGTGTAATATGTATCATATAGAACAGGTAAATCCTGATGTAATTACGTAAACAGTTATGCTAAATACTACAATTTAGAAATATCCTAACGTTCGGGTTAATAATATCAAGCTTTATTTCCTTGTTGAGAGTAACAATGAAAGTCAATTATTTACGAACGTTTACGGACTTACGTATGATTATTTAAGTAACTGTGAACTGTGACCAAATTGCAAATGGACGGGTGTCAACTGGACATCTGAACAATTTTTGTTACTATTTCATTTACTGCTTCTGCTGGTTGCAAAGAACAGTTATCGGCAAAAGTTAACAGGGAAACTGTGCTTTATTAAATGCAATTCGGAATATATTTTGAATTCAATACTTGCTTAATTTTAAAACAAAATAGAAACAATAGCTAGGTACCGTAGCAGAATTAAGGGAACAAAAGGATCCTGGTGCTATAATTCACCTTTAACGTGGAAACATAAATCCTAGTCCTAACAATAATCGTGAAACATTACACGTTAGAAGTTATATTCTAGATTCTAATGCACTCTGTACTCCTACCTATCTGTAAAAGAGACACGGCAAGAAATAACTATATTTCATTCCATCAACATCAACATCAACCACCCAAATATTTCCGGTTTATTACAGATTGCTCAATATACTATTTTTACTGCCCAATAATATCGTCAGAATTGTAGCAAGGAAAAGAAACCCGAGTTTCTAAAAGTGCTTCCGGGATTGTATCATATTCTATCTGATTCGGAAGCCCTGCAAGAGCAATTTAGTAACTCACACCACATACACCTCACACCTTTTACGAGGCTAGAAACATCGTCGAGCTTCCTACGAAACGACGGTAATATTTTTGAGTGAAATCCTGAAAATAACCTGCTTTATGTTGCAACGCACTCCGACTCCTCATAGCCCACGAAGAAGCCGAAACCGAGAAAGTGAAACCGATGGAGCACGAGCTTGCTTGTGACAAACGGAAATCATTTGACAAAGTGTAACCTGAAACAGCGTAGGTGTAATACTTTATATTCTGTCTAAAATATTCATGCTTCTAATAGGTCAATGGTCGATAAGAACATGTTTCACAACAAAGCCATCTAAATTAGCTTGATTTTATTCAAAACATCCAGGTGTGTCTGATACTGATACGTGATAATCGCTGAAATTACAGCCATATGGCTGCTTATAATTCAAAAGACTGTAAATAGAACACCAGCAAAAGAATAAAATATTATTGTGAAACATATGTAAGTTCGATCATCTACATGCATGTTTACATCGTTGTAAGCTGTTATTAGTGCTAGCCAAATGTAATAACAAAGGATTAATGATTAATTGTTATTCTGAAATCCTGATAGCAGCATCTTGTTGGATACGATACCTATAACTCTGAGCAAAGGTTAATATCACATCTTGTCTTGAATTGAATAGCAAATAAAAATAAATCTCATTCGAATTTCATACATTTCTTCAGTTTATCTAGGATAGAAACCTTCAACGGAACGATTATTCTAGTTTCGATGTTCGAGGCACCGAAAATAGCTCTATGAACTATGAATGTATTAGAAGTACAAGGCTAATAGCTGATCTCATTCCCTACTTTGTACTTCCCTGATTGTTTCAAAGTTAGATTTAGCATGTAGATTCAGAGAGATGCTACGTATTTCCTTCCATTATCCTCTCGCGGATACCTTATCCATCCAAAGCCTGAGTAAATCCACATGTTTCATTTCTAGGCCTGTTACTCTTTGGGTGCACATTCTTGGCAATCAGTTCGATTATCGTCATCCCCGCACCTCGTAACAGAAGATTACATAAGATGATTCTTCCAGGTCCAGGGTTTGCCAAGTTTGCCACGAAAAACTAAATGTCTGCTCTATACTCTTCTGAGCTCAGGAAGATCATTTCTATGTCTATGTTCGAGTTCGAGCCAAAAATATGTCAGCTAGGCATTCGAAAAATCAGAGTCAGCAAGGGCAAAAACTTGCCGTCGACTAATAGTTCGTAATTAGCATAATTGTAAATGTTTGCAATGACATGTATCTGCCTGAGCCAAGCCAGATATGTATGGGTACCAGTACTTTACGTGGTGATATTTTTCGATTCCGGTATTTCCTATCGACCTAATTAACAGACAGTAGACATAATGTCAACCAGTCTACATGACGCATCCAAATACAGAAGTTACCGACGACGGATTCATTTTGCTGAACGACTGAGACAAATCAAATGTAATTTCAATCCAAACTGATGTCATTTGACATTCAAGATATTTAATTTTCACACCTATACTTCTTAATGACAAAGCCAAATATTCTTAACCTGAAGGAGCTACTTAGGGTTAAATTATAGTCGTATTTTTATATACTATATACATTAGCTTACTTCAAATCGTAAACCACAGAAAACATACGATTCCACATAAGTACAGTACTCAATTGGGAATTCGGAAAACATAATGTAATAAATACCGTCGAGTCGGCCTAATCATTTAATACTCTTTCCACAAAATAACCTACCAACCACATTTTGTTACATTTAAGAAGCGAGACAACTACCTATAATCCGTTTCTGTGTTGAGTTGATTGCTACGAGAGTTTCTATTTCCGGTCACCGAGGTTATGACATATGATTGCCTGGTAATGGCAGTTAGTTTTAGTCTGTTGTTATACAGTAAGTACCTACATTGACATCGTACCTTGCGAGGAGTAAGGAGTACTTACGTATTCGTCGTTTTGATTCCAATGTTCAAACACACCGCTCCAAGTAAAGTAATGTTGAACATACATAATCCATAATGTGTAATGCGACTTAATGCGACATACGATTAATTATTATTATTATTATGTGTTATGTTATGTATAACATATTAAGTATTAGGTACTTACTAGATAGTAGATAGTCATGATTCATGATTCTACCCTTGTCCTGTTCTCAAACGCGGTTAGACTGACAGAAGTACATTCTTGTAATATTTAGTCACAAGTATACAAGAGTACCTATCCAATACTTTAAATTGATGTTGAATGTATTAACGAATATACTTAGTATATTAACTTACGTTCAACGTTGTAAGTTCTGCGTGGTCCGATGCCCGAACTCCAGGTATCGGTGATGTGTTTTATGTTAAAAATTCAAAATTAACAGCAGTCAGCTCGCATGATATCAGTTGTCAATACACAATATGACATAAGATGCCGAAAACTGAAAACACTGCCAACTGCAGCGCAGATATGCATCGTCCTCTGTTCTTCCATTCCTGCGTTCTGATGTCTGATTTGATAAGTTTAAATCTTATATATAAAATCGTAGAGAATAATCCGAGCGACCGTCCGTCACGTCCTGTAAACAAGTCTATCAACACAGCAGTGCACACCGGCACATTGACATGCCAACAATTATTATTACACACCACGAACTCAAAATTGGAATTCAATTTTTTTT
>JAQFYT010001180.1:0-17967 GCA_034694925.1 Ceratophysella denticulata
CAATTTCAGTATCATTGTGCTTTTTGTATTCTCGTTTTCGTATTGTTTTCTTCGTTTCTTCGCATTTATCATGTTTGATTTACTTTTATTCGATCATGGTTGTTCGAAATTACTTCTTAATTTTATGAGGACGAGTCTGAATCTTTGTGATGTGACAGTAATTATGTCGTCCGTCGTCCTCCTGTTAAATGTACGTGTTTCAAAATGAATTTCTACGTGTACAGTGCACTTTCAACAAATGTTTTTTTATACATATACTTACTGTGTCAGAATAGTGTTATGTTATGTACGTAATATTTACTACCCTTTATTCAGGCTTCCACACAGTGCTTTCACTTAGATTTTCGTTTTCCTCTCAGAGCAGAGCATATCCAATAATTTATTAGCGTGAAGTGAAGCCGGATCACCGAGAACACAATTTAGGTAGATGTAATGGAAACCCCCCATATTACTCGTCTGGCCCTGGCCGTGACACCTAATTTAGCGTGTGTTGGCCGATGTTTCATTACACTGATTTTAAGGTGTCTTTTCCGATTTTTCTTGAAAACTGACTGATGTTTTGGAGAGTTTTTTTTTAACCATCCTAACAAAAATAAATCCGGACTATCAAACGATTTTGGATAGTTTCCAGGTATTTAAGTAGAATGTAGATGTATAGGTAGTATATAGTACAACAGACGTAGTAGTACGTAGTAGATCGGGTAATTAAACTTCGAACTTATACCAATTGATTTAAGAATACGGGTGACGGGTATATATTAAGATTATGCATACATACATGAATTACTCAAAACAAAATCAAGCAAGCACACCGACTAGACTGCTTGTTTTAATTTGAGATTGGGATTGGGACAAAAATTTTGTTGAATAGTTTAATGATTTGAATATAAATAAATACTAATAATAAAATGTATTTTCAGCTAATTCTCTCCTGCATATTTTATTCGGTACGCCTGGTTTTCTGAACTTTACAGCTCCACCGTGGGTAAGGCACAATAATTACCTATTTTATTACGCTAATGAACTGCGCAGTTTCGAACTTCATGATGGCACTATCTATGTATGTACTAAGAACTACAAGGTACACAATAATGCATATTGTCAGCTGAATTGACTTGAGATCCGCACTCGATTAAGCCAAATATGGATTTTTTTATGTAATGATTTTTATTATACTTGATAGAGAAATAATGCATACTAAAATAAACTTATATACCTGAATTAAATACTTTAGTTCTAAAAACCGTACACAATAAGTTGATATTAACTTGCAAATATTTACGTAATTTTACAGTAGATGCGTATGCATTTTCTTAATTCAGAACCTTCCTTGTAGAAGTGGTTCTAGCCTAGAATCCTCGATCCGTAATATCCAGAACCCAGTTCATGATATCAGTAGCTCGTCGTTCCCCTGCATATTTGATTGGTACGCCTCGTCGGAAGAGAAACACGGTGGGTACGAGTCTGACACCGTAGTAAGCCGAAATATTCCAGTCTGTGGCCACGTTCAATTTCCCAACCTTGACCTCGTTCCCCGTTCCAGAAGAGTTTCGCAGAAGTTTAGCCAACTTGACGTACTCGGGTCTAAAAACATGACAAACCCAACAACTGGGATTGAAGAATTCCACGAGCACAAAGTCATTGTTCCTTATCACTTTCTCAAAGTTGTATCGGGTTAGTTTGAGAATTAGTGGTTTGGGGACAGGATTCGGATCCGGCAGGTTACTATTACTGTCCACAAGCTGAGCACTGCTAATACTAATAATCGTCAATAGTAGTACGAATATAATGCAGGTATTCTGCAT
Organism: Ceratophysella denticulata; assembly: GCA_034694925.1. Classification (NCBI taxonomy): domain Eukaryota; kingdom Metazoa; phylum Arthropoda; class Collembola; order Poduromorpha; family Hypogastruridae; genus Ceratophysella; species Ceratophysella denticulata. The sequence goes on from JAQFYT010001180.1 coordinate 1,806, forward strand.
ATTTGTGGATATTGTTTTAAACAATTTGACGCTTGAAATATTTCGAATATTTCGAAAAATAAATTACCTACGTTTATGCAACTTTGTAATATTCTCTGTAATGTGCTTCGTGCTCTCTTGTTGCTTTCAATTTTCTATATGAGTATTGAGTTTATTTGCAATGTTTTGAAATTGTATTGCATCTGCAAAATTGAACTTCCTAATTTGATAAGGGTCAATCGGACGACGGAGAGGTTTCAGATTCCAGACAACATTGTATTTAGTTCATTCAAACTCATGTGTATTGAAGTTTTTCGCATTTTACAAGGATTTAGTGTACTAATAATATGGACTCCCTAATCTTATTCAGGAAATAAAGACATGAGAAAAACTTCCTGACTCCTAACTCAGCTAAAGTTAAATCGGGCTCAAAGGTCTCATTTGACAAAAACTGCGTGTTGGGCTGTGCTTCGTTTAATAAAAAATCGCCTAACTTTAATTTTACACTAGTATTGCTTTGGAAAATGCAATTCTTCTCTTGTACCTACATAAAATAAAAGTAAAAATATGGACTTATCACATTTCAGCTTTGCTAATATTAATCCACTCTTATTGATGGTGTCGATTTGGTCATACGAACAACCGATATTTCCTGTTTATATATTCATGCTAAAGAAGATTTTTTTAAAAAATCTGTGCTTTCCTAAACTTGTCGTCGCACGTATTGTTGCGTTATATAACGTCTACAATTAATCTAAAAATTGCACGTATGAGTTTTACTTCCGGATCTAAGCGTCGTCGTCAATCCTATATCACCACCCAGAGTCCGGGTCGAGTCAGCCGTAATACCACTTCTAGTATCGGTGTCGGCTACAGCTGTCACCTCTCAGCCGTCCCAAATATGAGCATCAGGGTCAGTTTCAGCTGTCACCATTTTTCCCCAGCTGCGTGTTGCGTGGTAGCCGTTTCCTGAGTGCCTACTTCGCTATTTTCGTTTATATTTGAAATCCTAACCATTAATGTTCACTCACATACTTCGTATATTTCTGGAACATCCGCTCCATCCAGGGTACGCTGACCAGTGGTTGAGAATAACGGACTGGAGACCGCATAATGGAGCGAGTAGGTACCAAATCTGACTCCTGCTCCAGTTGTGGCCCGAATCACGCTTCACGGTTACGGTTACAGATTGTCAAATCGGAGATCGGAGATATTTAAAAAAAATACCCATTTAGGATTGCTAGTTTGTGCTCTTCGCAGATAGGCGAAGAACAAACTAACGAGCAGTGAAATACTAGTATAGAATGCTAATCACCCTATACTCTATAGTAGTATAGAGTGATTGATAGGTAATCAATATGACAGTGAACGTGTTTCTTATTTCTAAATGTAAAGGTAATTACCAAAGTACATGAAACACAAGCTAAAACATTGAATGAAAAATCATTTGCTTTAAAATTCACTACAACAACTTTGATTTACCTGCATTTGCATTATCCATACATGGAAGTTAAAATTTATCAATTAGCTTAACAATAATCACTAAAACGTGATCCTCGGTTTTCTCTGCTCATTCCCGCAGCAATCTCTTAATACGTATACGATTAACATTTTGTCCTCAAAAATCCATAAATTGTTGGGTTTGAGGTACCAATCTGTCAGAGACTATTTCTTCAACATTTAACGTTTCTTTGTGTTTACTTGGACTTTGAAGTATATTGTAGAGTAAAGACGCCATGATATTAAATCGTTATTCCCAGCTTGGCTAAATTCCAATTTGACTTCCAAGAAATACAGGCAATTGTTCGCTATCGATCAATTGGTGTCAGTAGAAAATTGTCTTCGATATGAGGCAAGTTATTCGTAGTGTGTTGTTTCTAGTTTACATCTCGTATTTGTGTATTACCGATTCCGATTACTGAGCCGCGTGCGTGAGCGTTACTGACTGTCGTGAAATTAACGGAATGTTAATGACAATAATTTATTGAATAAAATCGCTTATGATATTCTTTCAGAATCATAACCATACCATTATGGCCGTTCACTTTGTGGAATTCGGACGACGTGGTCAAGAATCCTGTGGAGCTCGTATCAGTGAGGGTCAGAGAATGTTTGGAGCTGGATATGCACAAGAATCACAGTACCTCAGCCGAGAATGCTGCAGAAGTTGCAGTGGCATTAGCGCCTCCTGGCAAAAAGTATCTTGGTATACTGCTCGCCCTTTTAGCCAGTATTTCTTGCCCCCTCACCGTGTTCATGGCCAAAGTTTTAGCACCACGCTATGACCCTTTCAATTTGGCCCTTTGGAAGTTCCAAGGTAACTAAGAATTTCAATAGAATTGACCGTTCATGTTAATATTTACTTTACCCAAAATAATATGAATCGGTTTCATAGGATACCTGCTACCGCCATCAATTTTCATGATCTATCAATTGATTGTACACAAAAAGACGGATATGTTTGAGGATATCTGGCCTTTCAGTAGTTTGGCTAGACGGAACTCCCTCGCTATTTGCGTCGTATGTAAAATCATAATTTGTTTTGTAACTTTCTGAATGTGTCCCATGTTGTTAAATTATGCATTTTGTCTTGGTTTCAGCGAACCCTTACCGGTATTGGTGCAGTAGTGGGACAGTTTTACTCCTTGCGCTATATCAGTCTTGCAGACTCTTCAGTCATTCGTAAAAAATCATGATTTGGTCCTCAAATAAACCTCAATTTTAATCTAATCATATAAGCATATAATAATGTCCTGATTTAATTATCGTTTTTTAGGATTTTCAACTCCAATCTTCGTAGTTGTTGTGGCTTACTTTATTCTACGTGAACCGTTCTCAATCGTCCAACTTCTGATGGGCATTTCATCCCTCGTTGGAATTATCATTTTGGCGAGGTACTTACTATCTTTATCCCTGACGATGATTGTGATAATGTAATTTACAGTCTCCAAGCAAATAGTGTATGTACCAAGTTTTTATGACCTTTAGACCTCCGTTCTTGACCGGAGAACATCAATTCGACACCAAAAACCTAGTAAGTGTGACTGGATGATGACTTAACCTAAAACATAAATTCAACGATCTTATTAAAAATCGTATTGTACACGTAGCATCGTCTTAACCAATGACACAAACCGGTAAATCTAACAATTGGAGCCGTGTTTTTTTTTTTAACTTCGAGGACATATCTCATGTATCGATTGTTTCCTCCAAAATGCCCTACGGGCATTTCTAGGAACGTAACCTAACCTAACTCCAATTAACAAAAATCCTCTGCGCACGTTACCCTAACCTAACCTGAATTTGAATAGATCTGGAATGACCGCTCCGGTAAAAAAATATACAGCTCCAATTGTAAGATTTACTGTCTATTAACCAATGACAATTATGGTATATTTAACGTTGGTTTCAGATAGGCCTTGGATTCGCAATGGGAAGCATGATGTCCACAACATGTTATTTGTGCGTAACATAATTTCTTTTATACACAGTTATTGCTACCTACATTTAAATTACCGAAGAGATATGCGAGCTTGTTAATACCGTGCTCATCAGATTGGCTTAATGGATTCCGGATGTGTACACTGTTATTTTTCTAAACACGTCCTAGTGTATAAAATGTAAATTGTGAATGCAGGCGCGACCAAGCGCGGTAGGTATCGTGAAGTGCGATTTTTGTTTGTTTCTGCCTTTTTCCTGGGAAAGCCTGGACTTTGTGCAATTTTAATGAAAAACATATCTGAATGTATCAAGGTGATCAATAGATATGCAATGCAAAATATTTAGGCTGAGTCGGTCTTAAAAACAAGGTGATAAGGAATTCCGGTAAATCTCGTCAGTGCCTATCCAAGTACAGGAACTGGTAGCAGCTTCGCATATCTCTGCTTTAAATATATGTATTTCAAAGGCTGAAATTTCTATCCGCATTTAGCATTTCGCTACGATATCTACGCGGAGTAAACAGTCTCCTGATCATCTTTGGCAGTGGCGTCCTGTCGAATCTTCTCTTTGTCGTTGTTTTGCTGCTCACGGCGGGTTTCCAACTACCGCGAGACATGTGGGACTTACTATTGGTTCTTGCGCTCATTGTTCTAACATTTACCAATCAGATCCTTATCACCACCGCATTTAAGTTTGAGCAGAGCGGCGTCGTGTCCCTAGGTAAGGTTGTTATAATGAGATTAAATGAAAACTGAGTCAGGCAAGTTTAATCAGCACTATTTAATTCGTGATTATGTATCTTTTCAGTTCGATGTTTGGACGTTGTATTCAGTTTCTTCTACCAGTTCATTTTCACGAGTGTTATTCCTGATCTGAGCAGCGTCTTAAGTGCATTTTTAGTGGTTCTGAGTGTCTGTGTGATTGGACTCCAGAAATGGGTATCTCAACTGCCGAGCGATGATCGGAGGCGAAATAGATTCAACTTTTTGCTCAAATAGTGACAAAATCTAACTCTAACTTACTTCTAGGCCTACTAAATATGAACTACATTTACATAACAAAAAAGACATGTTCTATATTTCTTGTCACTGTTCGCAGTAAGGAAACCCATGAAATTAAACGTATTTCTGCGTAGTTGGATAGATAAGAAGCTGAAATGTAATATTTCATCTTCTGAAAGGACAACAGAAATTTCAGATTGTAAGATTAAGAACCCTGAATACTTTGGTTTTCACGAATCTGTGACTGTAGGTGGCGACAAAGTTAGGTTTCAATTCTCACAAACTAAACTACGAGGGCTGGCCTGGAATTCGAAGCTACCGAGCCGAGCCCGAGCCGAACTATAGGAATACTCAGAGCGAGCGAGATATAGAATTTTGATGCACACTATGCTGTAGTAACTATGTGACGGGCAGCACGGTTTGTTGCGCAGGCGGGTCTCGCACTCACACGCTTATCCAAAACTCCCAAGCCGTGAATACTACCAACAACCAACCGAACCAAAAACCACATTGTTTTTTTGAGCTTCAAGTACCACTTGACGCACATAGCAGCAGCTAGCAGCACATCATCAACAAACCACGGTTGACCGCAAAGGGTTATTGCGAAGGTGACATGGAATCACCTGGTGACAACGGACTGCCGTTCGAAACAAGTAAGTATACAATTCAGGTTGTCAGTCGAATAAAAACCTAACTGGTAACTAACGGACTGTTGCAATGAAGAAATACATCCTAACCTAACCTTAGTTACCAGTTAGGTTTTTCTTCGACTGAGCGCCACATTGGGCATTAGTATGAAATGAACTAAATATGATATGATCTATATACGATCTATATATCTATCTATATATGATCTAAATATGCATGATATACCTACGATCTATTTACAAACCTACATAACATACATGAATTGAAATTATTTAACTTGTGATTCAGAGTCTGATCGCCTCAAGAGGCTCGCCCGAGAGGAAGATGAAGCGGATAAACGGAAACGAGAGGATGAGCACAAAAAACTTTTGGAAGAGGACCGGAAGCTTGTTCGACGAAAAGTAATCGGTCAGTTCCCAGTATACTAACCTAACCAGTAAATACGTAGCTGAGGGGATATCTGGGATTCATTCTATATGGTTAGGTTTTCCAAAACGCCCGCAAGTTTATAAATTCTAGTCAGGTTACGTTAGGTCACCGATGAAGCCCGAAGGCCTTTTGAGGAACCTAACCTAACCTAAATTGAATTTATAAACCCAGCGGGGCCGACTATATAGTGAGAAAATCCCTTTTCGGCTACGTATATACTGATCAGTTCCCAGCTTATTTTTAATTTTATTTTTAAAATAACACAAAAACACTACGGAGCTAAGAATCAGCGCAAGTAACCAGTCTGGGTATTTTCACTGTTTGTTTGTGCCCACTATTAGTCCACGGTAACAATGCGGCGACAACTTCATCCCGTTTACATTTAGGTACTCGAATTTGCCTTTCCTTTTACACTTCATGACGACTAACCTGTAAATCGTAATAGATGCGCCTGTGAAGGCATCTGCACTTCACCAACAGTGATGGGTAGAGGTCCACATAGTGCAGTGACATAGCGCATACGGGAGGTGACGGACAGGGGTCGACAGCACAACTGTCAATGACCCAGCGCATACGACAGGTGACGGACAGGGGTCAATAACACAAGCGACAATGACCCAGCGCATACAACCGGTGGCGGCAAGAGGTCAACATCACATTACCCATTGCACACACTCGTATTCCTCGTAATTGATTTACGCAGATACTATTATTACACGAAACCACCAAATTTTTTTCATATTTTAAAGAACTTTCAACAAGTAAACAAACAGTAAACAACTACAGGGCGACAACGCGACGGGCCATGGTTGCCATGGCCACACAGGCTAGTGTATAAATAAATACGCGTTTTTACGTTTTTCACGTTGTCAAACGCCGTCTTATTTCTATGTTTTGTGTATGTCTTACTAAAAAAATTTCAGGTCGGCCTAATACCTAGTTACGACGTTTTATTTATATCCTGTGCGGCCATGGCCGATGGCCCTTCGCGTTGTCGCCATTAGTGGTGTTTACTTGTTGAAAATATAAACAAAAATTGAATTCCAAGAATTGACCAATCAGCATCGATTTCACACACACAGGCAGGTAGCACGCAGATGCATTAAGGTGTCATTATATATGTACATATATCCCAGATTAAATATTTTTACTGCTAAGCCAGACGTAAGAGATACACACTTTATATGGGAATACTGAGTTAAAAACTTTGCTGAAATCATTCTGATGAATGAAATTCTTTCAACTTCGTTATTGTCCAGTTTTCCGTACAATGTACAATCAGTGCTTGTATTTCACAAAATACAATCCAATCCGACTTTACGGCGTTCTAAGAACTATAACAACAGAGAACGTCTATCGGAATAATCGTTTTCTTGGGTTATCTTTACTAATATTTTCGTAGGGTGTCCGATGTGCCTGTGAGCCTGAGTGTGAGCCGCGTGGTACGATTAGGATTGGTCAATTCTTGAAATTCAAATTTTTTGATATTTTCAAGAATTAAACAAACTGTATCCCTGTAAACAAGTAGTGCACACCGGCACGTTGATATGTCAACAGTAACACATGTGTAGGTGAAAGAGTGAAAGGGCGGCTTTTGGGACATTATAGACAACTACTACTGTGGGCGAGCGCTTGCTTACCGTTGACCACATTACGCGACAACGCGACGGGCCATGGTTGGTATGGCTTCTCTTGCTAGTTATTCATAATTCTCTTGAAAGTCCTGAGTTCAGAAAAACATTATACTTCATACTACTGGAAATGGAGTACTGTATTTGTTACGATACAATCGTTATTCTTTTTTTTTTTTAGCTTTTTAAATCAACCGTTTATTTCAACTTACACAATAATCGTTCTTTTCGTATACGCTGTACAAAAAGCTAAAAATTACTTCGATATGGCATGATTTTAATATCGTAAATGTAAACCCCAATCCACATGCTACATATAACAGTACCTTGCATGTGTGTTGTGTCTAGTCCAGCATGTTTGTGTAAAAGAGTTTATCAAAAAGTACAAAAACTTAATTGCATTGACCGGGAATCGAACCCGGATCGCCCGCGTGGCAGGCGAGCATTCTACCATTGAACCATCAATGCTGACTTGTAAGTAGTTTTCAAGTTAGGTGCTCTAATCTAGAACCCAGCCAGCAGGCTGCCCTCATAGGGCAATGGACCGAGACGGGATTCTGCTCTGCTCCTTACTGCATCTCTCAGCTCGGCTCATCTCTTTTGCATGTACGACTGAAAAGAGTATTCACATTTCGCTGTCACATTCACAGCCTATCTTTGTATTTCTTATTGTCAGAATCTTCTTCCTCACTTGTACAAAGTTGCATTGTGCTGTAAATTACCTTATAATGTATTCAAGCCAAAAGCAAAATACATAACATGCACCGTCATCTCATCACACACACCGACACGCACCATTCATGTAGGTACATAATACTATTGTTTATTAGACTGGCCTGACCACTGATATAACATGCGATCCTGTCCTCGAACGTCGAATTCGAATAAAATATAACTTTAAACCTCTTTAGGAAATAATTTAGCACAATGATAATAAAATAGAGAATAAAGCAAAAGTGATATCGGGTTCGCTCACTATAATAAAATCAGGAATCAATACCAGGGTCCCCTGAAAACACTGTGAACTATATTATTCTTGTGGTTTGCAATGAGAAACCCAATTCATGTCCCCAGCTACAATTTCTAGATTCCGAGACTACGAATCAGGTTTAGTTCAAGGTTGCCCAATGGTGCTTCATTTATTTTGCTGTAAATTGTGTAATAATTTTAAGGATTTGAAACTGATGTTATTTCCCAATTTATTTATTTTAAGTTGTTTCGACAAGACTCACGTGTACTGTAGCCGCATTTACCACGACAGTATGAATGATAATCTTTTTCCGGCTTGGGTATTAATGATAAGACATGTGGTTCCTAAGCTAATAGAGGCAAAGTGATTCTCACGAAAATTATTTATCTAGTCGGATAAGCTGTACGAACTCATATTACGCATATTGCTGTGATAGTGATTCAAGAAAGGAGAAATAAAGGTTTTGTGAGGAAACGTCAGAAGTCAACAGATTCATATAAAATGTGTGCCTTTCTGAATAATGTTTATTCCCAGATATCGTAAATCAGGGGCTTTATATACCTAACCTAATGCAATCCGGGGTCTGATTTAATCTGACTCACATAAAACATAATTCAAATTCTCGAGACCTCCGGGTTCCAGGAAGAGACTGCTAACTTCTTGACAGCCTACTTAGAGTAAAACCTGGTAGATCGTATATCAAAGCTTCAAATGTTTAGTCCGAGTTAGGCAGGAAGAACCTGCTCTGGAAGGAGTGGAACACTGTAGAAAGTAGAGCACAAAGAAAGTAAACTTTGAAGAGGTGAAAGTGAAGAGAAGCAAACCCGTAGTATTGGAGTTGGAGTGTAAGTCCAAGTAAATACAAAGGCTTGCACAAGATACTTGAATATTTTATGTAGGTACATGTACATCCGCTATACATACATTTACAGTATACGGTACGGACTACGGACAGTAAGATGTAGGTTTTACTGAAAATAGTATGGCATCGAAGGCGGCGGGGTGATTTCTCAGTACTCGGTGGGTATATTCCAGATCCGATCCGATTTTGTAGTAGAGGGAAGGAAAGTTTTTGAAGTAGGAAGGAGAGTTAGTTGGTTGAAAGTGGGTTTTCGAATTTAGTTTAGTGATGACATTGAATTGAATTTGAGTGCGTACGGAGTGCGGGACGAAGTTGGTGGGACTGGAGAAGGATTTACGTCAATTTCCTCTTTTCAACAATTCACTACATAATCGAGCTAAAGTGAATCCGACTCCACACCACGATTTCAAAGTGACCATGAGAGTCTTTTTCTATCAACTCTGTGTACTCAACTCAGGGACTCCTTTTACGAGCCAGCCCTGAACACAGCACACCTATTTATTCCCCGTCCATGGGCTCTGCTTTCTCCAGCTTGAATTGAAAGGGATTTATTCCGAATCCCATTCTATTGAGATACCTATTGGAGACCTCGAGAGGAATTTTAAACCTGGGAAATCCTACTCCTGCTCCACCCACAGAGCCTCATCTCCAACTTGTTTTATTGAGCTTTTAGCTTTGGTTGACTGAATGACCAAATAGGATTGTCCAGCTTGGACCTTCCTTTGTTTCTTCGCCGTCTTTTCCATATCTTTCTCCCTGCTAGCTCTATCTCCATCCATACTACTGTGTCAGATGCCGGATAGTGGTGAATCGGAAATGCTTTCTCGAACAGATCGTATGAATTCTGCATTGCGGAACTAGTTTACCCTATCCCGGATCTCATAAAATCTAAATACTCTCAATTTCATTAGTTCTATTAGGACTGAAGTTCCCAAGTCCCAATTTAGCCTTGTCTTTCGTATTGCATATCTTTTCATGAAGTTTGTACACCCACCACCTTGTCGGTGCAAAAGTTGTTCCACGGTATGTTTATCTCAGATTTCATCGGTAATGAGTATCGCGATTTCAAGATGTTGATAGCTTATGTTATGGATGCATATCGGTAAATAGACAAGTCTTTTACGTGCCTTTCAGATTACAATACACAAGCAGAAAAGCAGCAGCAGGTTACTTTACTTCGGTTGGTTCAGTGTACCCAGGTACGTCGCATAGGAGTTGGACCCAGGAATTCCTTCTATACTTGAGTCATTAAATTTTAAATATGGTACCCATAATATCTGAATCCCTCGTTATTGCTCGAAACACGAATTTTTATACGTTCTTATGCAATTTTTGCAAAGAAGGCAATAAATATGAAAATTTATATCACATGCACATGACAGAATTTTGAATTTCATAAGGTGGGCTGGCATAAGCAATGTAAATTTTATGCATTCACTTTCCCTTCGTATATTACACAACTTATATTTTTATATCAGGGCCTTAGGTTTGATTGTAGAAGGGCCATAAAAATATCCTGAAGAAAAGAGGCGTGGATATTATTGAAGTTTATACTTTATATGTACATACTGACTGTGAGATCCAAACAGGAAATCACGGACAGTTGATGAAATCACCCTGCAGGAATGACAAACATGGGAAATTCGATGTCTCGCTCTATAACACTATTTAGATTTGAAATTGGATCAGAGCTGAGCATTCTTGTTGTGGATCAAGTGTAAACTGGAACGAACAGCTAAAAAATCCTAGTTCGCCGTAGCAAGCATTTTTGTATTTGAACCAGTTGGAAGAAATCCTGTAACTATTTACAAATTCAGGACTTTATAGTTGATGACGATGGATGATCCGCAAAATACATATGCCTTGTCAATCCCCCTGTGTTGGTGTTCCTGGTTTCAGCACAAAGCAATGCCGTGTATTTACCGTTTGGAAATCGATGTCCGCGTGTACGGTTCTCTAAACTACCCGTGACAGCTCGGAAGGAGTGTGCCTCATAATGACTGTGTTTGTTCGTGACTGAGCTCTTGATATATTCTCCAGATCTCTCACTATGTCACATTTTCTAGGGATGGTGGGACTTTACTATATCGTAATTGAATTTCTTTCTTCCGTGAAAGTGAGGGTGTATAGACAGAGACCATGACCATATCCCACCCACCCGTCCGCTCCGAGAAATAAAACAAAAGTATAACAAAAAGGATATGGACTCCTGCCTATGTATGAGAGCCCACGGATTCGGTCCAACAAATTGAACATTGATCTTCCCTTGGCAGGTAGTGACTATCATCCCGCATAAAAAAAAACTCGGCTATGATCCGCGCTTGTGTTTTACGCCTCGCTAGGTCGAAGTTGGGCGGATGAGCGTGATACGGAATATCACTATACGTGTCTCTAACAATACGTAAGACGAAAAAGTCCTAAAGCTCTTATTCCTCAAAGGTTTTTATATCATACATGATCATGATCACAAAACTGATCCTTTAGTTGTAGCTATAGTCAATCCGTCCTCCTTGAGCTGCCTAGTGCTGTGGGAGGCAGGCTTCATGTAGTCTTGGAGCCTCAATAAATACCTATCAACGTTGTCAAGGAATACTATCTGTATAACAAGTTTAACCAGCTGTCTGTATGCATTCTGCTAAAACAGACTTCCGATTTGCATGTTGGGCTGCAACCACACAGTGTAATACTATGCAGGTTGTGCTACGTCAATGTGCTACGTCAATGTGAAGATGTAAAGGCATGTACGTATGCCGACCTTGATAAAGTCTTGACTATTGTTTCATTGGACGCATTTCCGCGCTCCGTTTAAGGGGTGAGAGTGGACGTTGGGCATGTTAGTCAGGAAGTACCGAAATTTACCATTGGGAAAAAGTGGAGATGAAGGATCTCGCTTTCACTCTGGGCACTGAGTTTATTGACCATGTATTTCAATTGTCGTATGTGGAGGGAATTTTATACTTACCTACCGCTCTACGTTCTACGATCTTGTTAGTGCATTTCGTTTCCGGAGATTCTCCTGTGCTTATGCTATCTTTTTGTGCAGGAAGAAAGACATAAAATGGTGCGGTTGTATTATGTAGCTCAACCGTTTCTGTCACGGTTCCACGAAATGTGGTTTACGTTGACCTTCTCAATTGGTTTATTGAAAAATATGTTGTTGCTACTTTATCACTTTTAACGCAAAGTGGAATATGGAACCTTTACTCTATTATGACGTAATCTTTATGCCACTGTTTCAATATTTACGAATTGTCAAATCTACGGTATATTTAAAGTGAAGGAAGATTGTAACCAGAATATAAATGTATATAGTTAATGATTCAAATTGATGAATACTTACTGATTTAATAAATTTGACCGAATTTCGATTTATTGTTAATGTGAATCAACGATTTAGTAAATGATTAAACGAATACATGACGTGATGTAATTGCAAGCTGGGATGTATGTGGAAGTCCAGACTCATTCATCAGTGGTTGGTGGTGTTGCGTCACCTTTGACACATATTTTTCTCTTTGTGTCACAAGTTCCTTGGCAGCAGTCACCATTGGCTTCACACACCTCATACACTGGACGACACTTCTCGGGTTTGTACTACAAATCAAGTTTAAAACTAAATTCATAATCTCCTATTTTTATTATTTTTGTGAAGGGACGAGGGAGTTCATGTAGGTTTGCTTTCATTGAACCAGGGCTTACCAATGCATGGACACAGATGTTCTGATTTTCTATATTACAGATATACTTCGTGGAATAACGTCCGGCATATTCATAACATCTTCTATAGGGCCCGGATCCAGCTTTAACTTCAGTACACTTACCTTGTATAGCCGCGCCAAGACCGATTGACTACAGTTTCAAATGATTAGTGAATTTTAGCTTTAATTTCCACACTCCCAATTCGAGAATTAGTCAACGGTTTGAATAGACGTACGCAAGTACACATGCCCTTGTAGTAGTCACATTGTCCGGAGCCACCTTTGCATAGAACTTGACAGACTTGATTATTGCGACACCGTTGATACCCAAGTTTCTTTTGAGAAGAATTAAATACAAGAAACATGTTCGATATCCGGCATCCTATATTATCTGTAAAGAAATAAAGTTACCTGATCTAAAACGCAGAGCTTTTCCGTCTGCTTGTCGTCTCCGGAGCACAGATATCTCACTGCCTGTCCCTGAGCAAATGACCCTTTCTGTGAAACACAGTCAACGTACTGGCGAGCGCAGATGGAATCCTTTGGTGCCACCTCGCATTTGGCAGTCGAAGACGCTCCGGAACCCTAAGATATCCAACACCGCGTGTAAAGTACCAAATACAATTAGTACTATTCAATGGAATACAGTAAAAATGCAATTCTTTTCAAGTATTATTACATACACACATGCAGGTTCCTTTTTTGAATTCACAGTAGAAGTTCCGAGAGCAGACCGATGCACATGCACCGTTAGACAAACATTTGTAATAGCCAAGGTCCTAAAACAAGAATAATTCATATACTTTCACTGTAATTATTGTCGTGGTCTCGACTAGAATGATATGAATAGTTTACCTGACGCGTTTGGATTTCAAAGGACTCAAGTTCAGTGTTGGCATTACCCTCCTCCTCATTCGATCCCCCAATATTGTTTAAATCGTCACCAGCCTCATTTCCTCCTGCCTCGTTTGCTCTCACCACTGAGGTAAAACCCCAGATCAGAAGAAACGGTATCCTAATGAATAGTAAGTATGGAAATAAATCAGAGAGGGTTTAAAATAAGCCAATATTTACAATCACGTAACACACGTCCGTAAAAATATCGTTTCATAAACTTTATCTCAAAATGCATAAGGATAGGTTAGATTTTCACTTGCTTTTTTCAGTCTTGCTTTGCCTAACCTGACAGAATAAAAATAAAGTTTTTGAGACGCTATTGTCAATATATAGATTTTGTTGACATGTCGATATTTTGTGGTTGTGAAGAATACAAGCAAATATTTCTCTGATATTCATCTGACATTAAATTTGTTTGGCGTGCAATAACAACTAAACAAATCACTTACCAAAGAACCTTCATATTTGGGATATGATTTTTTACCGTGGTCTAATCTTCGAGTTTTAGACTGTAACTAACGATTGGTTTCGAAGCATCTATATATAAGTATCAATCCTCATTACTGATGTACACTTTTGTGAATTATAAATGCAAACTCTGATTGTTCCAGAATCTACATTAAAATGAAGTGAATGGGTCTTAAGGTTTATTGAGCTCTTGAACCTAATATAGAGTAATTATTCAGTCCTCGTTCAGTAAACCCTCATACCGTAAGCTGGATGTGAGGCTGAATAAGATATTCCATCATAATTTCAATTTACCATACTACGGCTTGGTGAACAATAATTCAACGAATTTTCATATCGTCATCAATAAAAAAAACTTCAATTGAGAGCACCCATAAGACTAAACTATTGGACCAATTTGCTTGCTTATTTTAAATACAATACAAATTGTTATTAACAGACAATTACAAAGTATGAGATGTCGATTGACAGTTGCATCAACGCTAGTTATTTTTAAGTGAATACATTTTTTCACTTGACCTGAATTGACTGAACGGGATATGTCTATGAATGGTGATTGAGAGGCTGTGTTTGTTAAATACAATTTACTTTTTCTTTGCTCATATCAAACAAAATACATCGAGTCATGTATTTATTGATTAAAAAAGAAGACCGCTGTCCCGTTTTGGAAATAGGTGTGGGTATGAACGCGCATTTTTTTGGCTTATGTTCATTCTCATTCTACTATTGGCATTTTTATTCCATATTTTGACATATACTAATTTTATTGTTGTAATGAAGCGTTTTCCAGTTCAGAGTAATATAATCTCTGTCGATAGTGCTGTAATGAATGTTCCCAATAAGATGATTAATATCGCCCGTATCGGTCGTTTTCGTCTATACAGGTGATCGTGTTATTATTGAACGGGCAATGCATTCGCTGCCAGCAGTATGTCATGCAAGCATTTATAATTGGATACTTCATTTTTTACTAACCCGTTTGGTGCATTAGGGAATGGGGCCTACTTTGTGAATGGGTAAATCCTTTCGTTAACGTTTGAAGTTTTTGGAAGTGAGGTTATTTTACCCGTATTCGGTTGTTCAATGATTGGTTAAAACTATAGAAACTCTTTTTACCTCCGAAAACTTTTTTCTCTGAACCTACAAAGGAAACGGGAAGCGGCAGTATGTTTCCGCATCATTATTTTGAAGAGTATTATTACCCAGCCCTGTCATAGATGGAATGCCTCGCCAGCATTTGCCAAAGTCCTTTCCTCTTTGTCTCCACTTCGAGTCGCATTGAAATACTAGCTGCGGCTTTCTCCAATTCAAACTCTTTTCTATTCCACCGAAAAGGAAACTACATCTGCTCTGCCCAAACCTTGCGTTTTTAGTTTGGAACACAGAACAGGGTTCGCTTCACGACAAAGTACCTGGCACTACTTGCCTTAGGCCGTCTCCGGTATCTTAACGCTCAAACAGATGCGCGCACTAATTATTTGCCCTCTTTAATGGTTACGTTGTTTGGAGTAAGGTTACGTTAGGTTGTTAGACGCGCGCTGATTTTATTTGTTACACCTTAACCTTAGTTGAAATACAGGAGTACACAAGACTGCGATCATAATTGCCATATTATGATCGTTTTGTCAATCTAACATGAGTTAACCTCTACAACGCAAGGGTTTTACAAGGCGCAGAAACCTGAATTGAAAAGACCGCGAGGCGAAAAACGCAAGGTGAGAAGACGTGTAACCGTCTTACGCATACGCTGAAGTTGCGAGAGCAGAAAGTGACATTTTTTCTTAACTTCGGTGAGCTTAACTCAAACTACTTGAGAACTTTACGGAATAATGTATCAGAGGACACGAGGAAAGTACTAAAGAGACAAGCGGAAAGTTTTATTTTTTGAAGTGAAAACTATATTTTCGTAAACCTATGCATGGAAACAGGAAATGTAGAAAAGGAACGATAATTTAGGGCTGACTTGCGGTTGAATACTTCCGTTTGTTCTCCACGATTTAAAATCAAAATTTTTGAGAATGATTAATTATCGGTTTTAGGAATGCACCAGTAGTTCCATGAACGCTTTTTCCAAGCAGTGCTGCGGTACAAGTAAGGTATTTAGGTTTTGTGAACAGTATAAACGATATTGAGACCAA
>JAQFYT010001181.1:0-17948 GCA_034694925.1 Ceratophysella denticulata
TTCATGTCAAGCATTGTTTGACAAGAATCAATTCCGCCAAACTTGAACTCGATATTATACCTCGCCTTCCAGATATCTTCGTTTTTCCTCTTGTGTCAGTCGTCCTTGTCTCTGCACAACAAAATTTTGAGAAATTCCGGCCCCCTCCGCGCTGACACTCAGAATATTTTCCTTATTGATGGACATCGTAACCTGAAAATATATAATCATTTGGGGTAATCTAAAAATGTATTTTAACCCTTTACCATTAAGTCCAAAGTCCAGGTATGTACTATGTAAGTGTTTTGAGATAATCGCTTACCATAATTGCGGCATCTTCGATTGACTTCTCCAAACCGTTGATCGTGTACGTCCCCAAATAATGGTTATGTGATGCTAAGCGTTCTTCTCCCTCATAAATCTTGAGTGTTATATTCGTTTGATTAGGTTTCTTATAGAACGTCTCAACCTTGCTAACAGGTACGCGAGTATTCCGGGGTATGATTTTGGAAAATGCATCGTTTTGTATTCCCAAACCAAGAGTCAACGGAGTCACATCTTGCAAAGATATGTTTTTTAATTTTTGCTCCTGATTCCCACTCAAAATTGCCGCATGAATCGCAGCCCCTTTTGCAACCGCCTCATCTGGGTTCACGGAATGGTCGAGTAGGTCTTTACCGAAGAATTCCCTCAACATTTCTTGGACTTTCAGAATTTTGCTGGAACCTCCAATAAGAATAACTTCATGAATATCTTCCCTATTCAAGCCAGATTCATTCAAAGTGTCTTCAACGATTCTCAGTGTTTCGTCGAATTTAACCTGATTCAACCTATTAAAAAGTTCTCTCGTTAAAGGGAGATTCAGGTCGATGTTATTATGCAGAGCTTCTTGAATTACATGGCTAGTATCGATATGGGACAATGTAATTTTGACATCTTCAACTTTATTCTTGAGTAGTGCACGCTTCGCAGTGTATTGCTCTCGTTCGATAGCGTGCTTTGAGTTTTTCCAAGCTGCAAGAGCAAACCCTGTCTTCTTTTGAAATTCTACTAGACAATGGTCGATAATTGCGTTGTCGAAATCTTCCCCGCCAAGATGTCCGTTTCCTCCAGTAGCCAGAACCT
Source organism: Ceratophysella denticulata (assembly GCA_034694925.1). NCBI lineage: Eukaryota > Metazoa > Arthropoda > Collembola > Poduromorpha > Hypogastruridae > Ceratophysella > Ceratophysella denticulata. The sequence continues at coordinate 1,105 of JAQFYT010001181.1, forward strand.
CCACGTTCCCATTCTGCATGGTCAGAACAGACACATCGAATGTTCCACCGCCGAGGTCATACACGAGGACGTTCATTGGACCAGCCTGTTTGTGCTCCCAGAAATATGCCAGTGCTGCCGCTGTGGGTTCGTTAATAATTGACAAAACGTTTAAACCTGCAAGTTCCCCGGCATCGCGTGTTGCATTTCGTTGACCGTCGTTAAAATATGCTGGTACGGTGATGACCACATCCTGGACAGTCGTTTTTAAGTATTTGTCAGACACAGATTTCAAAGATTTCAATATTTTTGATGAAATCATTTCTGGGTTGTGTTGATGACCGGTTTGCAATGTTATTCTAGGACTACCGTCTTCGTCCACGACTTGAAACGGCCAGTTTTTCATATCTTCTTGCAACGCTTTGTCGTTGAAATCTTTTGCCAGAATTCGCTTTGCGTCGTATACTGTATTTTTGGGATGTTGGTATGCCATTGTTTTGGCAGCGTGTCCAACAACTTCTTGTCCACCTATGAACCCCACATAGCTCGGCATGGTGCGCTTACCGTTCTCATCTTCTAAAACTTTGACCTCACCCGCGTGGTAGACTGCTACACAACTATACGTGGTGCCCAAGTCAATTCCGATTGCAGTGGTTGTGGTAGGTGTATTCATATTGTTTTTGCGCTCGAACACATCAAAGATCGATTTTAGAGAATTTTGTACTTCTGAAATTTGTGGTGGGAATAGCTCGGCACAAAATTGACTTCGAATTTCTGCAAAAATTTTGCGGTCGATATCGATTAAATCCGCTGGCTTGTAGAACCTCGTACTGGGAATAAACTTTTTTGTCATTTCTGCGTCATAATATTCTTTCGCATTTAGCATCGCTTCTTTCAAATGCAATTGACTTTCCTTTGACATAAGTCTAAATCTTTCCAAAACTTCAGGGCATTCTATATCAATTTCACCTTCAAGGGTCTGAAGATACTTGATTCGAATATCTTCGTCGTACTCTTCAGCCCCGAAGCGGAATTTCTCCAGCATTTCATTTTTACCGTCGCTGCACAGCTTGTCGACTTGTTTCTTGTTTCGCGGACGAAGCGCTGTATCATTGGTTGAAATTTTGAAATCTTTTATCAGTATTTCGACAAGCTGGTTAGCATCTGCTTCAAACTTTGCTCTTCGCTTGGATACGATTTCCTGGACTTCGTTTGTCTTTTGAAGAAAATTTTCAGAGATACTGGTGTAGAGCATTTGCCAGTGTTCGTCGATGACACAGGCGTTTTCCTCATTTCTTTTGCTAAAAAATTTTGCTCTAGTAGCACTCAATAACGATTCATGGTCGTTATGAAACCTTTCTACGCTAATCTTAGGATTAGTTGTAAGGTTGTTTAGGTCTTGTTTGTATTGTAGCATGACCAAGTCAGTTACGCGCCTGAGATCTCTTTGAACTCTTGCTTCAACCAGGTCGTTCTTTTGATTGTACACTTGAAACTGGTTGTCGATTTCTTCCGTCAATGATTCCGTTTTCTCAAAGCTTTCAAAACTAACGTGCTTCCTGAATTCTCCAATAGCTTGACGATAAACTTTGTCATGAAGCTCCTGCAGATCACCCGATTTTAAAAAACTGGTCTTCTTCAGCTCTGTTTGCATATGATGTTTGTAAACTTGAATTGCGGCGGTTTCAGCGAAATCAATTAGTGCTTCTTCCCTTGAAGACTCTTGTTGTGTTATTTGTTGCTCGAAATATGCCAGTTTTGATTGAATCTCTTCAGAAAGCTTCTCCAAGTACGGTTGCACTAGGTGGGTTGGGTATTTGACTGTTTCTGCTTCAAATTGTTCTTCTGCTTGCTGACTACACATTTTATAGAATTTCATTAAGTTTGACCTTGACTGATTTGGTTTCCTGCAATACTCGGTCAAGTCGTCTTCATAGCTGCTCACTGAATCATCAAAAACTGCTTGAATGTTTTCTTGAATTTGATTCTGTTCAGCTTTCCAATTTGAAATTGAAATTCTGAAATATGCGGCAATATCTTCAGTGAGTTTGTCTTCTTGAGCGCGGATACCTCGATAATCTCCGTCCAAGTCCTCATCGGTGAAATACTCCACAGCTTCTTGCTGGTAACGCTCAAAATTTGATTTCAACTCAGATTCCGTTACAGCACGATTTTCAAAAGCTCTGGTCATATTTGTAGTAAACTGTTTGAAAGAATCAACATAAAATTCGTAATTCGGCGAGCTTTCAGAAATTGAAGCAATTGGAAGAGGGTTAACATCAACTTTTCTCAGACGTCTTGATGGTCCGTGTTTAACTGTTGGTGGTGGTGTAAAATTTGATGGCCCCGCCTCCCGAGATCCCGCACTGGCTCGAAACGGTGGTGTATAAACCCCATACGCCTTTAATAGCTGCTTGAATTGGGCAACATATTTTTCTGGACTTATAGCAAGAGTTGCTAGGCAATCAGGATCAAAAGTTGCTGGGATGAAGTCGTGAAGAATATTGGTAAATGCTTCTTCAAGACATGCCGCGTTTCCATTGTATCTTCTCCATTGAGTCATCTCGCCAGGAAATGGCATCAGAACGCAGCTATTGTTAGATAAATAGTTTCGTATGGATCTGCCAGATTCCGAAGACGAGATTAGTGCCTTTTTGAGATGTTGATAGCCAGATTGTGATCGCTGTAAAAGTTGATGGTCACGCACACAGAATACAAAATGTGGGACGTCTGTATCGGGTCTCTCAATCTTGGCTTGAGTCAAATTAACGTCCTGGGACAGTTGTTTGATCGTGTCAACGCTAATTTCATTGGCAACATTGAACAACGCGCAGGATGAAAGATGGACACATACGGCAGTGAATATTTCCGATTCTTTATTGAACGTTTCTGGATTGTTTGAAGTTCCTTTGGTGTCGAGAAGTAAAACGTCAACAGTCTGACCGTCGCTGCAAATTCTAGTAATAGGAAGAGATGAGAGCCAAATCCCGCGGTTGGAATCAGGATCATTGTCCGACCACGGGAATCCTGAGAGACCGAATTCTGGGTCATTTTCACCCAGCCAGTCATCTTCATTCATAGCCGTCAAATAGCGATTAACGTAGTTAAGCAGAAAGGTTTTTCCGATACGGGGTTGACCAAAGGTTGAAATTATGACAAGTTTATTTTCATCGTGTACATTTCCGAGAATGGATTCAAACACGTTTAGATGAAACTCGAACGTTGTTTTTGATCCTGTTCCTTTTATTGAAACGATGCGTTTCGGTTCCATTTTGAGATAGCAAGAATCTACAATAATAATCCAAAGTTAGATAATATAAAGTCTTTACAAGGTAATAAATATTGGTTCGATTTTCCTTTAGTTTGTGCTTGCAAAGCACACAGTATAGCATTAAATAGAAATAATTATTAGTACACTATTTTTAGCTTTCCCTTCTCTCTGCATTTCATCAGTGGAAGTAGATAAGATAACGAGACTCACTGATCTTGAGTAGTAACTACCATCGGACTTCCCCGTAATATATTTTTAAGCGTGTATTAATGTATTTAGAACACCACCACACAAAGCCGCCTGCACGGATCCTTCACATATGACCAACCCAGATCTCAGCGTTTAAAATTCAAAATGGAGATTGACTTAAAACATGCCGAATTACAGCAAAAAATAGGCACCCAATTTGGAACGGGTCCTTATCTTGGAAGTTACAATCCTACCCAACGAAGAGAAGCAATTTTTGCGAAACTCAAAGAATATTTTGAAGAATATAAGGAAAGCAAAGAAGATAAAGGTATTGTTGCGTAAATTCAAAGATTTTGATAGAACTACACCTGCATTTTATTTTAATTAGTTTTGATTTTTAACATGGAATACCTTCAGTTGATCCTAATATCACCGACCCAGTGGAGCGCAAGGTGATGGGTATTTTAAAGAAGGTCGAAAAATTGAAAACCGGCGTGGAGAAATTCGAAGGTCCGCACTTCAACTTGGAATTCCTTAAACTGAACGAGAAATGTACGAACTATCAAATCGAACTGAACTTTTGCTGCAAGGACAAAGCTTTGGATGGGAACAGACGGATGGCGCTCAGAGAGCTAAACGAAATATCCGAGCGACTCTGTGGAAAAATCCATAAGGGCGAGAAATGCGATATGTGCAGCTAAACTTCAATTTATTCGAGTGCTAATGCCACGTAATTGCCATGGATTTATCACATGCTTCAAGAATTCTGATTCAATACGAATTAATCTGACTATTTCGCAATGAAGCAAATAAAAGTAAACTCAAACAATGAAATGTATAAAAGTAGCATTTTTATTGGATGCGGAGCTGAATTGTGAAGCCGATGAACGCTTTATGAAGTGTTTGGCAGGAAATGATTAGAAATTGACATAATAGAATCACTCTTAGATAAGGTATTTGTGGAATTTCATAAATCCGGAATACTTAAGCTGATGATGCTGTGAAGGTAAGCCTGTCGAGGATTTTCAAAATAATTTAATGCTTATTTGAGTTTTTCCTGGTAAACCCTTCAGATAAAATGCTCTTGTTAGCTGATAACGTAAAATTTATTTGAGACGAAATAAGAGTGATGGTGTGAAAATAGTAGGTACATACAATGTTATACAGCCTTCTCAACTGTGCAAACACGAAACCGAGGACATAACTGTAATATAAGCAATATCAGTATAACAGCCAAAGCTTGTTAATATTGTTTTCACGCGTACGCAAGTAACTCCTCCAAATAACAGGTAAATATAAAATAAATGCTGCGCCAGTAGTTCTTATAATTTGAAGGAACTAATTAATTTAATATCGTTAAATATGTGTAGAACGCAAAATGAATTTTGAAGAACCGCCTAATGTAGTAACCGTTGGAGAAGACAACTTACTTCATTTGAATAAACAAGTTCTTCATGACGTTATTGGGAATTATGAGCCTCCTTTTATCGTTCTCTCAGTTGTTGGTAGTCCTGGTTCCGGTAAATCATTTTTGTTCAATTACATCTTGCGTTACCTCAAGGCCAATGGAGAGGGAAACTGGATTGGAAAGTCGGAGACCACCTTGGACGGATTCCGATGGGATCAAGAAGATGAGGAAGATAATGAACGAAACGGAATTCGCATCTACCACGAAGTAATCACGATTAGTGAAGAAAATGAAAAGAAGTTACAATTGATTCTGTTGGATATCGATTACTTCATTAATCTGGAAACGCTAAATACAAAAATGTATGCGGCACTTGAAAGTTTCTGCTTGAGTGTTTCCAATGCAGTGATATATGTTGATTCTTCTGTCAAACATCAGGTAAGCTGAAGCCATATACGAATTTATGTTCAACATTAGCTTGGTTGTTTTATAGTGATATTTTCCTTACACCAGATACATTTTGAAGTCAACGCTTACCTGAACGAAATACTGACAAACTTAAAACATCTTGATTCTGATTGTGCCAAGTATATCGTCTATGAAAAACAAGGTTATAAGACGGAGGCGGGATCACCAAGAAATTCAGTACTACTTTCTGTAAAGTGTCTCAACATGAATCCAACCAAACCGTTTACATATTCATATTCAACCCAACCACCTTCTTTTAAAGGCGAACATAAGTTTTTTTCGTCGACATTGAAGGGTTTTAAATCTTTACTCATCAACTGCTTTCCGGTAAACGAACTTCTGCAACTCCTATCCACTCCCGACAAAATCGGCCAATCGGTGGAAGCAGTTCAGCTGAAATTCCGAGAGGCCTTGTCTGAACTGAACGCAATAATTCCTGAAGTACAGTCCAAGAATATCGAAATTTTGAATGGTAAAGATAGCCAACCTGTAGAACACAACACGACTGCAGTATCCGAAAGCTGTGAAGAGAACCCCGGCGCAAGCTGGAAAACGGCACCAGAGTATGCAAAAGAAGCGGCTGGGAGTCAGGGTTGCCTATCCATATCCGATTTTGAGCAGCCTAATTCAAGTAATATGGTTCTCCAAGAATCTGCCAACAATAATGCTAAAGTATGTGTCGCGACCTCACCATCTTCGAAAAGCACGCTATACCCAGACCTTGAGCTTCATTCCGAGTCGCTCATGAAGTCGGACACAGTTAATTTACACTTAGGCAATGACATCAGCAGCATTACCAAATTACATTCAAATCCGGATGGTGAAATTCAGGATTGGCTGGATTTCAACTTCAAAACTGAATTCAAAAACAAAATTCAATCGTATTTGGAATTTTTCGTTCGAGACACTACAACACGAGCCAAGCTTGTATCCATAATTCAAGGTCACTACTCTGAAATCTTAGCGAAACATTTCCCGGATGGCAATCGCTATAAAATCGTGGAACTAGTTGAAGCATCAGTTAAGGAAGTGATGCAGTATTGGAAACCTGTTCTTAGCGGGATTGGATATTTCGTTAATATGGTAGACAACGAATTCGATAGCGAATTGTTTCTAACAGATGAGCAACTGCGCACTCTTTTTGACAAAGCCCGTTCCTTTGCCACCAGAAAATTCAGCGACGGTGGGAAGAAAGATTTGCGTTCGTTGTTTGAGAATTGCATTGAGGCTTGTGTAGAGAACTATTCTGCTAAGAATAAGTTCGTACGCGATGAAGAATTGGAGATTTTAACCAAAGCTGCAAAATTGTCTATCGACTTTTTCAAAGAAGAACGGAACATTGCCATATCAAAGGCACATACAACACCGCTTGACGTTGTGAAGAAGCAAAAACAAGACCTTATTCAGTGCGTTAATCTAGCAATGAACACAATCTACCATTCCCGTCCGGACTACATTGACATTGTCCGTAGAGCTGTCGATTCTGAGTTCGAAGATGTTATCGCACTCAGCATGAAGCCCTGCATGATAAGCAAAGAGGAGTGTGCCAAACTTGTTGACGATCGACTTACATCATACGAAGAACAAATGAGGATTCACTTTGATGAAAATTCGCCTGAAAGCATTCTCCAAACAAAACACCTGGCTTATATGAATTCGGCTATCAGTATCTTCAAGGATAGCACTGGACTGGAGAATGAACTAACCAGGCATTATGAATTACTTTTACGGACAACAATTACAACCAGTTTTGAGGAAAGATTAAGGCAGTACAACGCGGTACTGAATTCAAAAACTGATTCTGATGAACAAACAGTACGCGACGTGACAAATTTGAATCAGCCTAAAATCCAGGTAGCTCCACATAGATCGAAATGCACAATTGGTATTCACTTCGGCAGGTCAAAAATGCGGTGCGCCAGTTTCCAGGACGGTTTTCATAAAGTTCCTCTTGAACAAACTTCGACTGTACTACCATCCTATATTGGCATTAATAACCGAAATAACTTGGTTATTGGTGGCGATGCCAAACGCCTCTTTACAACAAATCAGTTGCAAGCATATAAAATACGAGATCTTCAGATAGGAGAGGAGTACTACATGAGCAACAAACGGGGTGTAAGCTTTCAAATTAGACTTGAAGATGCTGTAGCGATATGTTTAAGGCATTTAATTCAGATGTCTATGAAACGTTTCCCTTGTGATATTGACAAAGTGGTGGTAACTATTCCTTCCCTCTCCGACCATACTTACAGAAGATGCATAATTGATGCCGCAGGGCTTGTTGAAATAAAACATATTCACATTTTGTCAGAATGTTCAAGTTCAATTTCAAGGTATATTCACAAGTATAGTAACACAAGTTACAACTCTGGTTCAGTAATAGTTGCGTTTCAAGGTGAAAAGTGCGACTTAGAAGCAGCATATTTTGAGGTTAATCGGGAATCTGCTAGGCAAATCTCAGTTTCCGGGAGATACTACGATAAACCAGCTGCATTGTGGCCTAACTTACGAATAGTAAACTTTCTGAGGAATATCTTTTCAAGGGAAAACCCTGAACACACTGAAATTCTTAAAAATGCACTACACGGTGCCAAGATATCCGATTCAAACGCATTACTGGTGGTTAGCGATCACGAAAAGCCCACTGTGGGACAATTGGTTCAAGATTTTAAGCAAGACACTAGCATTGAATTATCAGAAGGCGTTGTAGAGGGTGCGAGTTATTTTGCTCACTCCCTTACAACTCCGTGTTCTATATTGCTTCAGGAGTGTCTGCCTTACGACTTGAAGTTCGAGTTTAAAGGAGAAACAAAAATTGCGTTTTCAAAATTTACTTTATTTCCTAATGACACGAATTTGAAGTTACCAATCAATCCAGGGGATAAAGATGTATCAATTAAATTATTTGCACACTATTCTAAAACATATTTCTATCATACAGAAACATTTTCTGTTCACACTGCAAATCCTGATGCCGAGTTCGACTTGGTTGAATTTGTATTAAAATTGGACACACAGGGTTTATTGGACATTAGTGCCTCCCTCGTTCATTCAACTAAAAAACACCAAAAGCAGGTTGTAGTAAATACGGAATTCAGTCGTAACTTAAATTTTATAGATTTGGAGAAACGGAAAGAACAAATTGATCGTATGCTTCGTGTATTGATATAGAATATAAGCATAAACATATAAATATATGTATATAATTAGTCTTTAGATCAATAAATGCATTAACTCTCACTTTGTCCATTATTCACGTTCATTCGTTTTTACTTTTATTCATACATCCAAACACTGGTAATATGCTGGAATTTGGATTCCAACTAACGATATTATTGGTACAGAGTTGTGAATGGTGCATTATGAAACTTTTGCGTTTGGAACAAGGTGTCTCGATAAAGAAAAAAAGGACGATCTCGAACATTTTTGTGTGGGGAACAGTATAATTATAAGTTCTGTTCTGGTTGTACAGTATTTGTCGCACTTTTATCATATACTCCTTTATCACATACTGCGAGCTCGAATTTTTGATTTAAGGTGTCATTTTAAAACACTACTCCGCCTTTATTTTCCAACCGATTTGGACGTTTAAGAACTCGTTGGAAATCGGACAAACTGCTGCTCAATCCTCGGGTTAGTATGTATTCCAGAACCGCTCGACAGCGGCTTTTCGGAAAATTTATTACTGAAATACATTTTTGAAAAATTATATTAACCCGAGGATTGAGCAGCAATTCGTCCGATTTCTAATGAGCTCTCGAACGTCCAAATCGGTTGGGAAATAACGGCGGAGAAGCATTTACACCGAACCCGTTTTTGGGGATCGGCACAGTGTGGCAAAGAGTTGTTTGTGGTTGGGTTGAGTCTGCCTTAGCATTCCAAGCATGGGCCGCGCCGCAACCGCCACCTCGTGTCAGAGAATCTCACATAAGCCACTTGAAGAAGGCCTTAATATTACCATCAGAGCGTTGGGTAACGAAGTAAATAAAAGTACAATCGAACAATACATCGCGAAATGATAAAGATAGCGTTTGTATGTCCTAATGGACTCAAATGTAATGCTAGTACATATTATATTTCTGTGTGCTTAGTACTTATCAAGCAGAGATTACACATGAAAGCAGAAGACAATAGAACTTTCGAAAATACGTCAGGAATTTGTGGTGTTTATGCATTAACTTGACGCCGCCGATACAGTACTATGAGGTAGGAAGATAAGGCTGTTCAGGGTTTTCAATACACCTAAATTTTATGCTGCTCTTCCAGGAAAATTGATCAAGTTGAGTGGTTATTAGCTGATATTGCTAAATTGAGGGTGTAACTCAAGGACTAGCTCCATGCGAGTTAAATTTTATTTAAAGTTAGCTCTGTTTCAAACACAAAATCACTAGACGGTATTGGCAGACAGACGTCGAGAAAGTTGTGCGCCTGTAAAAATCGAGGACACAACTTTGACATTTCGTCATTATCAGTACAACGGCTAAAGCTAAAACCTGTAATATTTATGCGTTGCATTCTCATACCAAGTGAAACCTACATCAAACAGGTAATAAAAAATAAAAACAATGCATCTCTGGCTATTGGAATTCCAAAAACCTAATTAACTGATTTTTCTTAAAGAGGTGTAAAATTCACAATGGACTTTGAAGAACCGCCGTATGTGGTAGTCGCTGGAGAAGATATCTTGCTTCATTTGAATGAAAAGATTCTTATAGACGTTATTGGAAAGTTTGAACCTCCATTTCTCGTTCTCTCAGCTATTGGTAGTCCTGGTTCCGGCAAATCTTTTCTGTTCAACTACATTTTGCGTTACCTCAAGGCCAATGGAGAGAGAAACTGGATTGGTAGGTCGGACACCATCTTGGACGGATTCCCATGGGATCAAGGGGACGAGCATGATGAAGATGATGAACGGAAAGGAATTCGCATCTACCACGAAGTTATCACGATTAGTGCAGAAAATGACAATAGATTGCAATTGATTCTTTTGGATATCGATTACTTCATTAATCCAGAAAGTTCAAATACTACAAAAATGTATGCCGCATTTGAAAGTTTCTGTCTGAGTGTTTCCAATGCAGTGATATTCGTTGATTCAAATATCAAAATGCAGGTAAACAGATACCATGTATGAGTATTGTTATGATCAACATTAGCTTTGTTGTTTTATTGTGATGTTTTCTTTACAAATACACCAGATGCATCTTGAAGTCAACGCCTACCTGGATGAAATACTTGCAATTTTGAAAAGCTTTGACCTTTATGGTGTCAAGTATATCGTCTACGAAAAACAGGACTCTCAAACGGAGGCGGAGTCATCACGAAATTCAGTACCAGTTTCTGTAAAACGTTTCAACCTCAAACCAATCAAACCGTTAACGTATCGGTATTCAGCTCAAGCCCCCTCTTTCAAAGGCGAACACAGATATATTTCATCATTGAAGGATTTTAAATCTCTACTTATCAACTGCTTTCCGGTAAACGAACTTTTGCAACTGCTGTCTTATCCCGACAAAATCTGCCAATCTGTGGAAGAAGTTCAAATGAAATTCAGGGATGCCTTGTCTGAGCTGAACGGATTAATTACTGAGGTAAAAATAGGACATGTGTCCGAAGATGTCCACATTGTTACTAACACGGATAGTCAGCACCTGCAAGAAGAAACTAATGAGACTTCAGTCGCCATTGACTCTGAGCCGAACTCTAGTATATTCCAGAAAACGGAATCAACCCGTAGACCGGATCAGAGTATCCAAGATTTATTTCAAAATTACAGTTCAAAGTTAGATGAAGCTTTAAAAATGTCAACCTATCTTTTAGAAAGATTTAACAAAAGAAAACTCTTACGGGAGACAGAATTGGCTAACAAAAATGAGATCAGGCTACAGGAAACCGTTGAAGCAGTGTTGCAGAAATTCAAAAATAGTCTTGAACTCAATCCAGTTTCCGAGATTGATCGTTGTAACGCAATTGGAAAAGCCATGGAGGAGTTTCAAGATACGTTGGACTTATCTATTAATGCGGATATTGTAAAAACAAAAAAACTGGAATTGAAAACCAAACTGACGGCAGCACTAGAATCATTTATGGAAGAACCAGAACGACAAGAAATCGTAAACGTGCACCACATTTGTACTGAACAGCAAGACAATTTGGTTGCTGAATACAAAACCAAAATGAAACCTTTGCTACAAAACTGTTCGGACCCCGAAAGTATCCACTACAAGTATGTTGAATATATCAGAAGAACGATATCGACACCCAATGAAACGTATTACAAGGTGATAGAGGCAAGATTTCGAACAGAACTGGAAAACTTACTTCAAGAAATCTCCAACGAAGCGTCTGCACTAAGCCCGAAAAACCTTCCATCTATCCCCAATTCTGGAAACTTAACCAAAATTGAAATGTCTGAAACCCAAATTAAGGTTTCTAATATTTTATCTCCACCTCGATCCAAGTATTCCGATCTCATTGAGTTCTTGAAAACCTTGGAATTTGAAAATAAGGACGAATTTACTTTTAATTACATATTATCAAACATTGAAGACTTCGGTTGTCGTGAGAACTCTCAGACCGGTCACATAACGGAAAGCAAAAATATCCCTATTTCTTATGATCCACAATCAAAACGAGATGGCTTCAAACATGAGTCGGAGCAGAATCCCTGGGAGTTGGCCCAATCGCTTTCTGACGAATATACCGCTCAGATGTCACAAACAGTATCTGAAATTGGGGATAGTGGTATTTCATGGGCTGATCTCGAGGCGAAGCACGAAAAACTTAGGATAGTTGTAACGTCAAAGTTTCGGCCTGGTGAGAATTATCCGTTCTTGGAATGTCGGAGGGCGGAGCAAGAACTCTATCAATCAATCGAGCAGTCATACATGAATATAAAAGAAGTTCTTGAAACTGGCCATCGTGTTCAAAGTTCTTCTAAGGAATCGGATTTGAATTGGCGGAAGGTCATCGTTACAAACAATGAACCGAGAATTTCCAATCAACTAGTAATAAAGCAATACCTTCCAGATTCAAATGCGGACCAGAAGATTACTACGAATGCTGCTGACCGATACTCAAATGAAACTATGGATTCTCTTGTTGCAAATTATACACATGAATTGAAGGCACGAATTTCAGAAAAAGGATATCTGATAAAAGTTTCTGACTTAGAGCGTTTACATATTAGTTTGAAGGATTCAGCGTTTTCCAATTTTGGACCATTACTGGTTGACGGATTCAATGAAATATCAGAATTCAAACAACGCTTCTACACGCTCATTGACGAGGTTTATGAGAAAGTTATAAACGAAGTAGAAGAAACAAGGATAACGATGGAGCGCGAATTGGACTCACTCATATCCGATGCAGTGATTAACTATGAAGAACGGTTAAAAACAGTACCGTTAATCTGGATACTTAACAAAATTTCCAGGAACTTAACCTGGAAATTGGAGGCAAAGCCTATTGCAGATGAAGTGCTTCACAATTTTCTTAAAAAAGCAGAACTATACAAAGAAGATATTGTCAAAGCCCATGAACATCATCTGAAAATCTTATTAAAGCAAGCATTTGACAAGTATGTTTCGAATCAAATGTCTATAGATTATGAAAAACAGGACGCTGCGTTCGAGTTTAAGAAATACGAATTGGTAAAAGACTACAATGACCAAATGACAAAATGCTTGCCTGGCGCAGCTGACCCTTTAGACATTCATGACAAATACGTCAATGCCAAGATCCTGAGTCTTGAATTCGCCAGACCTGTACATAAAGAACAACTTAAGCAAACATATCAAAAAGCCTACGCTAAAATACAAGAGGAACTTCTACCCGAACCAATTAAATGTGACACTGGTATAAATTCTAGATTCACTGCGAAACCTGCACAACAGACCTTTGATTTTCCAAAAAGTTTTTATAATGACCCTATTCCCGTGGCATCACCGTTAAACGACCCAATCCAAAGTGATATGTCAACAAGTAGTGCTTCAGCTCCGTCTGTCGGAAAAGTTAAGCATGGAAATATTAATTTCTCTTGTTTAGCCAAAGCTGAAGAAAGCAAGTCTTCAGAAACAGGAATGTTAAAACATAGGAAGACCAAAAATAAATTTCTGCAAATCGTTAATGTTTGCCTAAATTCGTATGAAGAGCAAATGCGAATATATTTTGATGAAAACTCCCCTGAAGCAATTCTCCATGCTAAGCACAAGTTTTGCACAGAATCCGCTATTAAACTATTCCAGAATAGCACTGCGGAGGATATACGAACAGAAGAGTTTCAGTCGATTCTAAGAGAAAAAATAGTTTTCAGTTTCAGCCAGAGCATGCTGCTATGGAGGACAGACCAAAAGATGAATAAAAGCAAGCAACCTGAATCTGCTGTTCCTAGCAAACGCTCAGAAGCTCCAGGTTATTTACCTAAGCATCGACTTTCTTGTTTTATCGCTGAGCCAGTTGTTGTAAGAGACGACCCTCTAACTTTAACTGATCATATACCGAATGCTCGACAATCCCAGTTGTCCCGTGCGTCATCTTTAGCAGAAATTCCGCATTCTAAAGTCGCATCCAGTTTCCATGGATCACCTAGAAGATTTTTGGGTGTTTCGTGTGGGAGTAGAATATCTAACCAGAAACGCACCATTGGAATTCATATGGGAAGATCCAAACTTCGATGTTCAAGCTACTGGAATAGCAAGTATTATAATATTCCCCTAGAAGAAACTTCTAATTCAATGCCAAGCTATATTGGGATTAATACTGAAGGAAATTTAGTTCTTGGCTCTGAGGCGAAGAGGGTCTTTAAATCCGACAATTCGCGATCGTTTAAGTTGATCGACATACAAATTGGTGGCGAGCACACATTGGGAAGCAATAAAGATGCTACATCTATCAATTTCGAAGTAGCTGTAGCCGTATATCTAAAATATATTTGCCATGTTTCTAGCGAGTATCTGAATTCCGAAATTGACCAAGTTGTGGTAACAGTTCCATCACTTTCAGATCACACTTACAGAAGAAGCATTGCAGATGCAGCTCAGCTTGCTGAAATACATAATATACATTTAGTTTCAGAATGCTCAAGTGCTATTTCAAGATATATTCAAAAACAAGAACCAACTATTGGAACTACGAAATCAGTAATGGTTGCATACCAAGGAAAGAACAATAATTTGGAAGCTTCTTGTTTTACCGTTAACCAAGAAAGCACTGTGCAACTTTCTGTTTCAGGGAAACATGGAGCAAAATCAGCTCGTTCTGCTACCCCATTCTCGCATTTATTGCCTCACAGAAACCCAACCCATACAGGCATATTTAGTAATGCCCTTGAAGGTACACAAATTGACCAGCTAGACGCAATGTTGGTCGTCATGGATCACCCTCGGGCTGAAGTTGATAAATTATCCTCGCGAAAAAGGTACAACGAAGATATTGACTTATTGACTGGAGTTGTTGAAGGCGCCAGTTACTATGCCCATTGTTTAGCTAGCGGTAATAGTAAATTTCTGCAGGAATGCCTTCCTTATGACTTACAATATGAGTTTAAGGGTAAAACCCACGTTGCATTTAACAAGTTCACTCGATTTCCGGCGGAAAGTAAGTTAAGGTTTTATCCTAACGAGAATGAGGTGAGAATAGAATTATATGCCTACTTTTCAAAAAAGTTTTTCTATCATACGGAAACTGTATCTGTATCTACGTTGCAGTCAGGTCGAGTTGATACGGTCGAGGTGTTGTTAGAATTGGATTTACAAGGCTTCCTTAGTATAAGTGCAAGTTTAATCGAATCCACATCAGGAAGCAGGAAATCAGTAAGCATAAATACTCTATTTACTAATAACATGGATTCAAAAAAAATTAAGAAATGTAAAAATACTGTAGACGTCTTTTTTGGATATTTAAAAAACACTTCCACTGTGTAAATTGTTTTATCGGAAACTGACCTCCACCGACACTCAGAAAAAAATGATCGTCAGTTTAGTCCGAACTTGTAATTTCTACCTTGTTCATAGTCGCAGAGTTCGGTCTAATTTATCTACAAAGGGTCGATGTGCGTTGTGCGTTGTATAAAGGATTGTGTAAACCTATAAAAAGGTGAAAGCGGACCAAAAAAAGCGGAGTCAAATTTGACTCTGCTTTTTCTATTTCTATTTCTTCTGTCAAATCGAGTTCGCAAGTATGCATTTGAAACTTACGGGCCATTTTCTTTGTAGCCGACCCGACGGTGGTCGGTTCCACGTGAACGATTCCACGGATATGTTTTGCAACATCACTAACATCTGCTTTTCAAATATGTTGATTGTGATTTTTATCTATCGATGTCAAAGAA
The DNA here is from genome assembly GCA_034694925.1 of Ceratophysella denticulata. Classification (NCBI taxonomy): domain Eukaryota; kingdom Metazoa; phylum Arthropoda; class Collembola; order Poduromorpha; family Hypogastruridae; genus Ceratophysella; species Ceratophysella denticulata. Next base: position 16,753 of record JAQFYT010001181.1, read on the forward strand.
ACCCAAACACCTGATTTGATTATAATTTGGGATGCCATGTTTTCTAAGAAATTGTAACGCAATAATTATTAATTATTATAATGTGAATTTCTTGTTATTCAGTAAGCATATGCGAATCATTATTCAAAATTAAGTTTCGTATAATAAAATAAACGAATTCATCAAATTAAACTTAAATACTTACTTGTGTTGTGTGTCAAATTTTCAATGTGGCAATCATATGACTCTACGACTACTTGTCAATTTCACAACTTGTAGCGCTTCACTCGTAGGAGGACAACTCGTAGCGTATAATTATTTTCAATTATCAAGCATAAGCAATACAACAATGACTTTGTGAAAATTTTAGTTGTTGATCTGTTTTTGCGTTGTTACCATTTAGTGCGATTTTAAATTTCCCACGCAAGACAAGTAAATCGGGGAAAGCAACTGTCTCAAGTTCTATGAGGTCTTTCTCGAACCAATTTACCTTACTAACGTAAAAATGGCAATTTAATATTCGGCACTATCTGCAAGCCAATGGTACTGGAAATTAGTTAGAACAGCCCGAATTGCCACTTGGCAGTCTTCCATGGACTGGATGCAATAAAGAGGAAACAGAAGAGTTCATCGGAATCCGAGTGTTTAATCAAATAATAAGTACTATGGATGAGGACGGTCGGAATGTGCCGAACTTAGTTGTTTTTATATCGACAACGAATGATAAATATTTCAATTCGATATAAAAGTCTTCTACTTTGGGGCCTTCCAGAATGGAGTTATCCAACTTTTCTTAATCCACAAGAATATACTGTCTGTGCTCCGAGATTAAGAGAGTTTGGGCTAAGTTCTACCTATCGGGCACACTTTATGCGGCTCCGCCCCGCATGGAACCGCATGCAGAACCCGCATGGAGCTACGTGAGTAAACCCTACATATCTGAATCTGAATACAGGACTCGTATCGAGTCCCCGCATGCAGGCTCCGCTCCGCATCGAGTCCCCGCATGCAGGCTCCGCTCCGCATCGAGTCCCCGCATGCGGGCTCCGCATGGTGGCCCCGCATCGAGTCCCCGCATGGTGGCCCCGCATCGAGTCCCCGCATCGAGTCCCCGCATGGTGGCCCCGCATCGAGTCCCCGCATGTAGGCTCCGCATCGAGTCCCCGCATGGTGGCATGCGGGTCCTCCATGCGGAGCCTCGATACGGGGCCTCCATG
>JAQFYT010001182.1:0-17941 GCA_034694925.1 Ceratophysella denticulata
GTGCGTTGAAAAACAGCTTTAATAAAGGATTTAAAAAACCATTCCAGAAATATATTTTACATTTGCTACCAACGCCAAGCTGTCTTTTTAAAGCAGCTTTTTAAATACTTTCATAATGTATAAGAATGCATATACCTAGGGAAGGAAAATCAGCGTGGGCCAATTAATGAGTAATTTGACAATACTGCAGCAGGTTAGCAATGTTAACGAGTGCACCATTAGAAAGAGCGCAAAACTCTGGTCTAGATTCTATAATTAACTAATTCTGATTACCTTGACTAATGGTGTTTAATTGGCAAAAACCTCATTCAATATTATATACGAACCGGTTCCGTTATAACAGAACCAAGATTATATCCGAACCGTAAGAGATATATGTAATACCAGTAGAAGTAACAAGCAAACAGGTCCAACTTAACTTCCTCGGGTAATCTCGTGGTTATTTGCGTGTATTACAATTATGGTCAATTGTGTGACCTGTGACCTGACGCCTGACATAATAATTTAATGATTTGGAACGTTGAATTTCTTCGAACTTCGAACATGACATATATATTCCTTTATTCTGAGAACTAAATAGATAGTTTTAGGTAGTAGTCATAAGCGTGCTTGCATTGAAAGTCGAGCTGGTCGATGGCCTCTGATTGTCAGTTTTGTGACTGTGATACTGGATTCTCGGCCGTATGCGCCCAAGGCGGAACTAAAATGTTAGCGTAAAATAATCTCCGGCGTTTGTTACTGATTAGGACGAGGTGTATAGCGTAGATGTGATTGGGAACTGGACTAGTTAAGCTGATATGCCGCCCAGTTGGCTCCGGGTGCCAAGTAGACGCGATGATTGTTGAACATAAAGGTGACAACTCCACGGTAGGCTGTTCTCGGAACTCCAGCCTGGAATAGAAAATAGAATACAGATGTAATATCTTGATAGTCCTTTTACCAATGAAAATACTAAGGTCAAACGGTCAAAGGTCGTACCTTGAAGTCTTCCATAATATCGAGCTGACGAGCGAGTTTCCTGAACTCAGCTTTAGTTTTGTACATGAGACGAAATTCCTCTGACCCATCCGTCCCTTCTTCGGTCAAAGTTCCGAGTTCCTTTATACTACCTACCAGCCGTCGAGAATAGACTTTTCGCACAAAGTCACTGTCGTAATTTCCCTATACACACGAAACAAATCTGTCAAATCCGATTCGACAATATCTGGTCAATGGTTAATGACCAATGGTATGCGAAGTTTACCTTGATGAGGTAGGAGAGGTCGAGTGAGGTAAAGGGTACGGCGCGGTCATTGAGGCGAATAAATTGCAAGTGACTCAAGAAGTAGGTTCCCCTGTTACAGACAAAATTAGCATCATTAATGAATATGTTCCTGTTCGGATATAATCTTGCTTCTGTTATGACCGAACCGTTTCGTAAATAACATTAAATGCAGTGTTTGCCAATTAAACACAATTAGTAAAGCAAATCAGAATTCGGCACTCATGATTCCATAATTCGTTAATTATGGAATCTAGACCAGAATTTAGCACTCTTTCTAATTGTGCATTCGTTAACATTGCTAATCTGCTACAGCATTGTAAAATTACCATTAATTGGGAACGCTACAAGCTACAGCTACAAGACGCGTCAAAGTCGTTGGACAATTTCAGAAGGCATAAATATTCTGAGCCTAAAACTAATTACACCATTGAAAAGAGCGCTAAATTCCGGTTCAGATCCAATAATTTTCAATTTGCTTGATTAATGGTAAGTACTTAATTGGTGAAAACCGTATACAATATTACATACGAACCGGTTCGGTTATATCAGAACCAAGATTATATCCGAACCGTAACAAATACAGATGTTCACAAGAGCACAAAAAAGCAATGCACAATGAAATGAACTTACTCGCTGACCCCGACCTTCCCGAATGTGGACGTACGGGAAATCTCTGGTCGAATACAGGCTCGATCCTTCCGTTGAGCGGGTTCTCGCATCCAGTCGTCCCAAAAGCTAATACAAGACAGAACTCTTATTATCAGTAACGGAGCCCTGAACCTTGCCCGAAACAATAAACAAGCAATAGTAAATCGTGTACCCTTTTGGCCATTTTGGTCCCAATTCGTCCCACATCTCTTTCCGGAGCATCCAGCCAAGACCAGGAAAGAAATCAGTACGATGTAGGAGCTCAGATGCGGACTCATTAATCCGCTTCGCCTTCCCATTATCATTCCAAGCAGAGATGCACCAGAGACTTGGATCCACTCGCAACAGATCCAGTCCAGCCGAGAAATACTCAAAGAAGTCAGGCGCAATTTCTAGGTCATCTACAGAAAAAAACGCTGAGAATTACGACCGGTGATAGGTGACACAGCTACGGAATCAAGGCGGACGTCCACCGTAGCAACATACCCTCGACCACGATCACAGACGAATAGTTGAGAGTATTGAAGACCTGGTTAAGGGCCCAACCGTAGTGTCGGGCAATTTTGTAGTACCCCGCGAACCGCCTTTCCAATGGAGGCAAAGTTATCTCGCTCAGGTCGGGTTGCTGTAATGAACAATTGGTATTTGACCTGTGTGACCGAAAGTGACACTACCGGGAGATTACTTAGCTAAACTTACAAATATATGCGTAAACTTATTCTTGTAGGGCAGTAGAGCTTGGGTGGCCGGAGATTCACGGCCACAGTCCTGGCTCACGACGATAGGGAATTGCCTCTCACTCGGACGGTACTTGAGTAACTTGTCCAGGCACCGGGTCACCGTGGGTCGATTGCAGACGAATACCAAGACGGGTATCACTTCGTCACTGTGTTTCCCTGCAGTGACCGCCTTTTCTTTTTCTTCCGCTACGGGATGAGCACCTCGAGGAACTTCAACTCCTTCACCCAGTTGCTGACGAATGTCACGAACTTTGGCCTCCATAGTCTCTTCTCCAGCAGCGACGCCACGGAGTTTTTGTTCAAGTCCTAAATCCCTCCGTGCACCCGGTTCAGACATTCGTGCCCTCATCTTGTTCAGGAGAAGTGAGGACTCTTTCTTCTGTATCGCTATCTCTTGTTCTAGCTTGGTAAGGTGTGAGGAGAGTTCCAGTCGTTTCTGCGATATTAATTAACAATTAACAAGCCATTAATCACTGAACTACGTATACGTATACAGGGTGGCAAGAGGTTTTGTTTTGTTTTTGAGGTGGGGGGGGGAGCTCAAACATTTCGTGTCACCCTGTACATTTCGAATATGTTATATAGAATAGCATGCAGGATTTATGCAGGATATATACAACATGAAGCACGAACCCGCTGACTGCTCGGTCGTGGATCCTGGATCGATGCAGTCATTAGACAAGCCCATAGGATTATTGTTCCGCCTAGGGCTGATATCATCATCGCCTGTTTCCATATCCGCTTCATGCTTCCTTCCTGGACCAACGCACAGTACAGTCAAGGTCAAGAAAGCCTGCGGTCACCTGATCAACATTCAGGCATTAGGCAAACTGTGAACTGCGTTACCCTCTGACATCTGACTTGATCCTGCAATTACAAATTACAAATTATTGGGATTACAGATTACTGATGGCTGACAGCTGAGCAAACAACCTATGACCTAATGACCTGTGACCTAATGTAATGTAATGTCAAATGTGAGCAACAAGGACAAAGGATATAAGTTATTTTTGTGACTTATAACTTACTCTAATTAATTAGTGGTTAGTTATGGTGTAGTGCTGAGAGTTTAATGTAATGTAGCTTCTGTTCCGCGTACGGAAAAGACTTTGAGAACGATTCCAATCAGAATCTAATATGACAAATGACGAAGACTTGAGCACGTCCAACGTCAAACGTCTCCGGCGGTGGTTGTGAAAGTCAAAAGTGTCGGTTATTTGACCATGACCAAGTTGACAGTCAAAAGATTCACTAATTATTAGACTAATTAGATAAGTGATTAAGAGCCCATTATCAGCAATCTTTGCACCAATAAACAATGACCTAGAGCAGATTGTGTGGTCCAGCACAGTTTGTCGGATTTTAGAATTTTTAGAATAAAGACTATGTGGAGTTTGAGTTCCCTCGCGCGAAGCAGTGCATGTATTAGCCCAGGCAGGCCGTCAGAAAAGCTACGCTCAAACCTCCTATGAATTTTTAATAAGACAATAACCGATCGATGACCTATTGTCACTTAGTCACCCGGTTCTGTTGACCTGCTTTAGTATCTGATGCAAATTCCGAATTCTACGAGCAATTATCATGTATGAGAATACTAAGCCAAATTTTGGATTGCAATTGACTCATGCCATGCCCTGGATCTCAATACGATTAATAAACGCTATGTAGGTAATCGAATCGATGATGAATCTGCTGAATTTCAATTAGTGAAGATTTATTGACTGATTCAAATAAGGCAAACAATAGATCGAGGGTTCTCAATGTCAATTGCCAACATGTCAACGCATATGTAATTAAATATTAATATATATAATTGCCAGAATCGGTCGGTAGAGGCCCAACAACTTTTCACAACAAAGTGGTACTACGCAGTTGTCTTCAGGGGAACTTTAATTTCACTAATTGGCCACTTAGAGAATTAAAATTTTTATCGTTGCTTTTTTGCAAAGCGGATTCGATTTTTCGATCAACGACGTTTCCCAACACAGCGCGTACAGTACTGTGGTCGTCAGGGTAACTTTAACTTTAGTAATTGGCCACGCAGAGGATTGAAATTTTTAACGCGGGTTAAGTACGCAATGAAGTTGATTCTGATTGAGTCCTGATATGTACAGAATGCTGTGAACCCTGTTGTCAGGGTTACTTAAATTTTGGCAAATTTTCTATTAATCAATATAATTGCGGACTGCAGTAAAGTCCAACGACTTTTTCCAACAAGTACCTATGTGCAGTACGGTGTAGTGATCAGTTTTGAAGACCTCTCGCTTAAGCGGGGGGATCCGCTAGTACCTATATATAACTATGGATTTTCAATCATTTGTTTTATGCTTGAATAAAGTTTTAATAGATCTGAAGTTGTTGATATGTTTGGAAATGTTTTGAAGAGACTCAACAATCAGAAGAATAGGAATGGGGAAAAGTTAATCTTGTTCGTAAGTACAGCTTTGTCTATTATACTTAGAAATTACAAGGTCAAATCGTATTTAGTTTTTGCGGTTACGGTGCGCAATGAATTCCGATTAACAGCTGAGTGCGGGATTGTTTACTACCTTGTAATAACTTGACCTAATTGTTAATTGAACGAAAATGCGTCATTGCTTGCCTTGGAACTTAATAGTTTCTCAACGTTCTTTTGATCGAATTCTGCAAGCATGCATGGTGTAAACAGAAATGAGAATACTGCTAGCTTTCTTCCTTAATCGTCGAGGTGACGAATTTAAGAGGGACTAGTTCTGATTTATTACTACTTCGTTAATACGAATCATAGCTAGTTCTTGTTAGGTGCTCGAGATTCAAGGTTCAATTCATCGCTAGTTAATATCTATTTATCCAATATTCTTCCTATTTATTAAGTGCTACCGTCCAGAGTTATCCGTGCTTCCTTTTCACAATTTTTTTTTGTCAAATATGAACTTATCAACAGTAGACCCGTTTAATTCGAATAGACAGCACCAGATCCCAAATCTCCACGTTTAATAACAACGTGTGTATGAACTAAACAACAAGAAGAATTACCTATATTAAACTAGTTACCTACTAAAATGTTTCATTTTCTAGCAACATTTTCATGATGCAATTGAAATCCGTCGAGGCCAGTTACAACAATCTTCGGATAACAGAATTCGGGAATACTTATCACGTGTTGGAGGGAAAATTATTTCTAAGCTCAGTACCAGTACTCAACGTAATCCGGTAATTTTAACTGTATGGGGATATATGTGAGTAAGAGGTATCCTCACCGTAATCCGGTAATGTTAACTGCATAGGGATATCTGTGACTAACTACCGTTGTAGTTAGTCACAGTTACTCCCAGGAGCAGTCTGCAATAGGCCCGCTTGTGGCCCAAGCAACCGAGTAACCTCACTGCTTAAACATACATACATACAACTATCGTTGTATATATTTTTATTTTAATGCCGTTGAATAGTGTAAAATACTGAAAAAATACGCTCCAATCCTTAAATTTGTAAATCAATATGGAGAGTTGTGTCTTTTTGTGGGATATATGTATGTATTAAATAAGTGAGCAGGGCAAAGTAAACACAGATTGCGATTCAAATAAAAGAATCTAAGTTTACATTATCTTTTTTTTAGAATTTTATAAATGAAAAAATTATGCCCTCGAATTTGAACTACGAGGATGGATCGTGATATCTGTACAAGATTAGTGAAATTCAGGTGACGAGAGGAATCAAAATCCGTAGTGGCTACAATATAAAAATAACTTGCACTTGCAGGTAGTGAGAGCTAATGTGTTGTGCATTAGCGTCGCCTTGTGAGGAATTAGAGGCTTAGAAAATGGAATGCATCGAAGTGCTCAAACAAGGCTTTCAAAATAGCCTCATCGGGTTGGGTAGAGGACAGACAGGATTTCAAAATAGTCTCCTCAAGTTGTATGGGGGACAGCCAAGCTTTCAAAATAGTCTCATGGGGCTGTATATGGGACAGACATTATTTCAAAATAGACTCGTCGGGTTGTATAAGGGACAGCTAAACTTTCAAAATAGTCTCGTGGGGCTGATTGTTGGACAGAAAATCTTTCCAAATAGTCTCATCGGGCTGTATGGGGGACAGACAAACTTTTAAATTGGCTATTAAGGCTGAATGGGGGACTGGCAAACTTTCTAAATAGCCTCAGACGTGACGGACGACCTTTTGCACGGAGTGTGAAACGACGTGACGGACGACTTCTTTCACGGAATGTGAAACAACGTGACAGACCACCTCTTGCGCGGAGTGCATAACGACGTAACAGACGATGTAACACGTAGTGTTCAACGACCTGACGTACCTTTTGCATGGAGTGGGAAAAGACGTGACGGGCGACTTCTTTCACGGAGTTCAAAACGACGTGACGGACGACCTTTTGCACGGAGTGTGAAAAGACGTGACGGGCGACTTCTTTCGCGGAGTGTGAAACGACGCGACGGACGTCTCCTTTCACGGCGTGTGAAACGACGTGACAGACGACTTCTTTCACGGAGTTTGAAACGACGTGACGGACGACCTTTTGCCCGGAGTGTGAAACGACGTGACGGACGACTTCTTTCACGTAGTGTTCAACGACGTGACGTACCTTTTGCACGGAGTGTGAAACGACGTGACGGACGACTTCTTTCACGGAGTTTAAAACGACGTGAAGGAGGACCTTTTGCAAGGAGTGTAAAACGACGTGACGGACGACCTTTTGCACGGAGTGTGAAACGACGTGACGGGCGACTTCTTTCACGGAGTGTGAAACGACGCGACGGACATCTTCTTTCACGAGGTGTGAAATGACGTGACGGACGACTTCTTTCACGGAGTTTGAAACGACGTGACGGACGACCTTTTGCACGGAGTGTGAAACGACGTGACGGACGACTAAAATTTTATGAAACGAATTTTTTTTTAAAAAATGGTCAACTACACAATGGAAGCAAAGTTCACAATTAGCCATGTCGGAATTAAAACAAAACTCTTGCGCGATGAAAATTGTCTGAAACAGAATCTTTTTTCAAAAATACTCAAAACTCAAATGAATCTGTTTGACTCCTGTTCTACAGCGCTGCAGAGAAGCTTATACTGCTTCGTAACACCTACCTTTCTTAAATTCTCGAAGATCATCCCCATATAAACATGAGTACCATAACCTTGTCCGACTCTTGCTCTACGGCGCTGCAGAGCAGCTTTTTCTACTTCCTAACGTATTCCCTATTCAAATTCATGAAGCACATTAATATATATAATTGCCAGATGTGTGTCGATCTTTCGATCGGTCAGTAAGAAGCCCAACAGCTTTTCACAATAAAGTGGTACTACACAGTTGTCGTAAGGTGAACTTCATTTCAGTAATTGGCCACGTAGAGAATGGAAATTTTTATCGTTGCATTTTTGCATATAGCCGATTTGATTTGTCGCTCAGCAATTCTTCTCAACACACCAGGTACATTACTGTGGTAGTCAGGGTGACTCTACCTATAGTAATTGGCCACGCAGATTAATTTTTAGCGTGGGTTAAGTATGAAATGAAGGTGATTCTGAGTGAGTCAGGAAAAGGACACCCGCAATGCCAAACGGTGGGTAATGTCATACAGCCAGTGACCTTCTGGTCCCGAGGTGCCGCAAGGCAGGTTTTTATACTTCTTTTTCTCGTTTGGGTTATTCCTTTTTTCATTTTGCATAGCTTTGTCATACTTGTTATTTAGTGGTTTTTTTCAAGTGCTGTTTTGGTGTATTTTATTATGAAGGTTCGTATACCTGGGCTTCAGTAAAGGACGCCAGAATGATGCCATGACCCCAATGCTATTGTCGAAAATTTAAAAGAGGTCGTTCCTCATGTCGTTGAACGGGTTGTTGGTCAACTTTGCAGAAGTTTATGGCCAGCGAAGAAAAGCCCATGCAGGTCTTCACGTGGGTTTATAGCTGGGAAAAATCAATTTTAGTCCTAACGTCTTTGTGAGAAAATCTCCATTAAGGCAATGTGGGGAATGACCAGTGTGTACCTTGTGGGGAGTTGACACAACGCAGTAATTTTTTTGTTATTAGTACATAACACATATCTTACCTGTGTTTTACAACAAAGAGCATATAATCTATATTAAATTGATTGGACCAGAATACATCTTAATTACAAGTTCTTTGAGTCTAAATAAGTACAAAACACCATCGATAAAAAAACTACTGGTAAACACTTGTTTTCCCGATTAATGTATAACTTTGCCCTGGACCAATTCGAAAATATGCAAATATACGTATATTTTATGCTCAGTATGGTTTAAAATAGCAAGCATGGATATCAGTTATAGGTTAGGTTTTGGATACTTTTACAAAGTAAAAACTTTGATTTAAAAGGATCTGTGTGAAAGTATATTTTAAAGGAAAACCAAGATTGGTGTATACTTTTATTGCTCTCACTTTCAAAATTTCATGTACTGTTGCATACTTTTATTAACAGTACTTTGACTTTGCAGGGTTAAGATATTGAGTATATCTGAGTGCTTTACCTTCAAAAGCACGGGCAATACACTCCGTCATGTCTGTCTCATGCTTCTTTCCACTTAAGTTTACTTCAAATCCCAAATATTGAAAATCCTTCAATGTTAGCACTATAAATTATACTAGTGAACCCCAACCCAGTAAACATAAACCTCGGAGAATATTGGGCGACTAAACTTTCTCTACCAGACGAATCCCGCCGACTGCAGTAGTTCATGTGTAAAAGTAGAGACTAATTTATAGTTCCCCATTGAATTTTCATTACAAGTTCTTTGAGTCAATAATTAAGTCCAAAATACCATCCATAACAAAAACCAACTGGTGAAAAACTGTAGACTAACCACAGTCGTATATATTTTTATTTTACTGCCGTTGAATAGTGTAAAATACTGAAAATATACGCTGCAATCCTTAAATTTGTAGATCAATATGGAGAGTTGTGCCTTTTTGTAGGATATATGTATGAATTAAATAAGTGAGCAGGGCAAAGGTAACACAGATTGCGAAACAAATAAAGGAATCTAAGTTTACATTCTCTTTTTTAGAACTTTCTAAATGAAAAAACCATGCCCTCGAATTTGGACTACGAGGATGGATCGTGATATCTGTACAAGATTAGTGAAATTCAGGTGACGAGAGGAATCAAAATCGGTAGTGGCTACAACATAAAAATAACTCGCACTTTCACGTAGTGAGAGCTAATGTGTTGTGCGTTAGCGTCGCCTTGTGAGAAATTAGAGGCTTAGGAAATGGAATGCCTCGAAGTGCTCAAACAAGGCTTTCAAAATAGCTTCATAAGGTAGGGTGGAGGACAGACAGGATTTCAAAATAGTCTCGTTAAGTAGTATGGGGGACGGCCAAGCTTTCAAAATAGTCTCGTGGGGCTGTATGTGGGGACAGAAAAGCTTTCCAAATAGTCTCATCGGGCTGTATGGGGGATAGAAAAACTTTTAAAATAGGCTCCTATGGCTGTATGGGGGACTGACAAACTTTCTAAATAGCATCAGACGTGACGGACGACCTTTTGCACGGAGTGTGAAACGACGTGACAGACGACTTCTTTCACGGAGTGTGAAACGACGTGAAGGACGACTTCTTTCACGGAGTGTGAAACGTCTTGACGGACGACTTCTTTCACGGAGTGTGAAACGTCGTGACGGACGACTTCTTTCACGGAGTGTGAAACGAACCTAAACTAAACCGTCGCCGGGCTTAGTCCGGTGCGTAATTAACTAATGATTTCAATTACTTCTAAAGATGAAAATTTGATGGTAAGGTGAGAACTAGGTTAAGTTAAGTGTTGTTCGGTTAACCGGTTAACCGAGAATTTTCTTTCCAATATCTGTAAATACTTTCCAGTCGCCGGGCTTAGTCTGGTGCGTAATTAAATAATGATTTCAATTATTTCTAAAGATGAAAATTTGATGGTAAGGTGAGAAATAGGTTAAGTTACGTGTTGTTCGGTTAACCGGTTAACCGAGAATATTCTTTCCAATATCTGTTTATACTTTATGGTCACCGGGCTTAGTCCGGTGCGTAACTAACAGGTTGGTTTTCAAAACTAAATTTAGTTCGGTTAGGTACCAGGAAAACTGAGAAAACGTGAAATCTTTTAATCGCCTTAAGCAATGTTTTTATTCAAGCAATGTATATATCTGAAGAGTTTACCGGGCTTAGCCCGGCGATCGGACAATGCCCGGTTGACGGGCTAAGACCTATCCCCTATTTAGTATATACTCAGGTTAGGTCAGGTTAAGTTATGTTTGTGAAAATTTCCTTCTTCTATTTCTAGTTAGATTCGTTTTTTTGGAAATACAAATTCCAAATAGTCATTGTGTGAGTAGCGAATAGACTTAAATACTCGAGTTACGTAATCTCATTTTCGACAAATAGAAGCTGTTGGTTCAATGACACAAGCTGTGCCAAAAGCGAAGAAGTATTCGCCGTCTGGGAAGACATTCCCAGGCCGGTATTCTGGTATCATTCCATTCTTGTCGGTTATTGATGTGCATTGTTCTAATTGAAACATTTCTTTCTTGTGGAACAAATTGCCCACGCAATGGTATCCTCCGAAAGGCTGGAATGACACGTTCTCGTTAGTTTTCAGTGTCATGGATTCAGGGATATGAGCAATATCTAGCAAGTTACCTGTAACATTTCGTACGGAGTCACGAGTATAGTGTATGGTCCACGAATGAATGGTAATCCTGGGCGGAAAGTGAAATCCATAACCTCGACAGTTTTGAACAATTTTCCACTCCCGCCAGTATACATGAATTAAACTAACCCAATAAATACAATTTTTTCAGAAGTGTATGTTTCAATTGAAGAAAAAACTTTTCCGTTTTTCACAACGGACGTGTCGAGCTTTTTCATTAGAAAAAGAGATTGACTTTCTGAAATTTCATCCAGCAAATCTTTCCAATCGTTACACAAAAACAATAGAACCTCGACAATTTGCTCTGCATCAGGTAAAAACACATTACATTCTCATAAGTTACTTTGAAGGGATTGAAGTATTGACCAAATGAGATATAATGTTTCAGATTGGCGTAGAAGTGGTTTGCCGAATCGCAGGAATGGAAGAACCCGTAATGGATGTGGAGCTTCACGCAGTTTTCTCACGTCGGTCAGGCAGTGATCAAGTTGGAATAATTATTATCACAGTGGTCAAAGTATTCGAACTAAGCGGTGCTGGCGATCTGACAACAACTACGTTTATCGAATTGGGGGTGTTAAATACAAACATACGCATTACAGGATTGAGTGTGCAGTGAATTCTGAAAAAAAATTCAGTTGTAATTGAGTTGCGTCGTTGTTCTTTGTTAAGACTAAAAGCTGATGTAATGCAGAAAATTTTCTAACCCGGTAAATCCGATGTGACAAGGCATGGCATTACCAACACGTTTTGTTTCGAACCTGTATTGTTTTCGCCGCGTGAAACAAACGTATACGTAACATATTGGAACACTGGTAATGTGGGAAGACTTCGAATTGAATTGTGTAGATATTAAGCTAAGGAGATGTGCATATAGGAGTGGGTTAACGATTGTGACACGTTCAATTCTTGTTAGCTAGCCCATGTACATTCGGTTGGAAAAAAGCAAGATCCAAGTAACCAAAGCTATACTCCTTTATTCTTCGTTTAGTCGCTGTCGGGAGACAAACACCGTGTATTAAACTCCAGGACCGTGTCTTCGTTGAATATTAACTTCTTACTGCAATAGTAGTGAAATGGAACAACAACTTGAAGATTCTTATCGTTTTCGTGTTAGGGACATGACTGTCCGCAACTATAATAAGGAAATTGTTGAGGTTTTGAAGAATGTTCTGTGTGTTTACAATGAATTGGTGAGTTTTACATAGGCTAATCAAATGAAACCTTAATTTGATTAGGTTAGGTTAGTTACGCAATTTTTTCTCTAAAAATGCAAATCTGCTAGTTATGGTTAACGTTAGGTTAGTTTGAATGACTTTCAACTAATATAACAAAAATTCTTGTTCAATTGATTTACGTAATAGGAAGAGAAAAACGGAGATATGCCAAGTGGTGTATACCATTGTGCCGGCGGCGTCCTGTATCACGGTCACGAGAACGGATTTAGTTACTCTGAATTAGTGGATCGTGGTTTACACCATATCCTAATGCGCCACGCAATTCCCAAAGTGTTGAACTACGACCTCATCGATTTCAAGGATGGAGCTTTCTTTGTCATTGTTGCTCCAGACGAAGATGAAGCAGTGATGTGCACAATTCGTCGGATTTCCAGAATCCCGGGTCAACAAAACGTGAGAATTAAGCTCACACGCGGACTGAATCTTGGTTATGGGGGGAATATTCGAGACCGACGATTCGTGACGGTGGAAGACGTCCCAACAATGAAACCGTTCGATTCCACTCCGTATTTTGACGATGAGAATTCGCACACTATTACGTTTTTCGATAAATGATGTCGTAGTTTTGAAAATGTGAAAGATTTAATAATTTTTTTTTGGAAAGTTCCACACTCTGGTTCATCGGTTATGCGTAAATTTGTTTGAGTAGTAAAAAACCATCATGTTCAGAATACCATAAATTTTTTTAGGTGGAGGGCCGGGTTAGATTAGACAAATGCAGGCATTCACTGACGATGATGTGGTGAAATTTTTTCATGTATTTCCTACCTAACTGAATTACGGTCCGGACTTAACCTGGCGACCGGGCTTAGCCCAGTCGCCGGGCTAAGCCCGGTCTGTAATTAACAAATTAATTCAATTAATTCCAAATATGAAAATTTAATTTTAATGTTAGAAATATGTTAGGTTAGGTTAGTTTCATAAATACAAATCATAAAAACCACATAAAAAAATCAATTTTTTTTGTCAAATATTTGACTTATTTGAAAACACTTTTTTCACAGGATGCTCGGTAGAGTTTCAAGTTTTGCAACTTGTTAGGGTTGCACATGTTTTGATGCTCTTTCATATGATCAAGGTTAACTATATGTTAAAATTACATTAATTATAGTTAGGTTAGGTTCAAACTTAACCAAAAAACATTTGAAGTTCGGTTAATCGTGCTTAATCATAATTTATCATCTAGAAATATATTCCAACTAATATATCACCGGGCTAAGCCCGGTCTGTAATTAACTAATTAATTCAATTACTTCCAAATATGAAAATTTAATTTTAATGTTAGAAATATGTTAGGTTAGGTTAGTTTCATAGGTTTCAGGAGTGGTTCATGAGGAATTTCCACCTGGAACACCACCCTTGCAAGATGACCCAGAAAGTGACATGGCTGTTGCCGTGGCTGTTGATGAGGCAATGCCACCTGTTGCACTGCCGCGTGCCCCGCGTCGAATTAATAAACGGCCGAAAGATGCTAAGGGTAAAACTTGATTGACTAAAATGGCCTGTAATATGTTATGTCTCATCTTCTTACGTTACCGTTAGAATACATGACTCGGCGAAAGCCCACACGTTTGGGTGTTCTGCCTAGACAGACGAAGCCGGACCTGCCTCTTCAACGAGCTATGAAAGTCGCTGTGGAGTTCGAAAAGAAGACTTTTTGGCCCTCGGAGTGACCGTAAGAAGCGTAAAGAATATTTGAACTCAAAGTTGTACCAAGCCGCTCTGGCTGATGAAGCCTGGAGTATCAACATGGATTCTGTGTTGAATAATTTGGGCAAACATTCGTCATTATACATGTATGATGGATTGCTACGTGGATTCGCAAGTAATGGAGTTATTCATTCAGAAATGAAAATTTAATTTTAAAATTCCAAATAAGAATTTAATAAACCACCCCATTACTTAGAAATGTTATCTGGAGCCGGAAAATACATATCGTACAAGGCTCACAGTAAAAACTTGAAACTGCATTCCAAGGATATCGATTGGTCGGGGGTTACCTTCCGGTCAGTGGATGTCTACAAGAAATACAACGAGGCGCACGCTAAAATCAATGGGCGCAAAGATTTCGTTTCGATTTCGGGCGTTGGAGCTGCCCGAATCTACTATTGTTCTCTTTGCAACGTAAGCAGAGTTCAGCATGACATGAGAAAATATTGATAACATCAATCCCAACAGCTAACAATACTTCTTGTGCTTTGAATTATAGAAACGGGATGGATTGAAGAAGACCCAAGGAAATACTCACTTTCAATTTCACTGCAATGACGTCCAAGAGACGAACAAGTGTGAAGTTTGTGGGAGAGGACATATGGAAGCACGGATGTTGAAGAAGCACATCGCTCGATGGCATCAACAATGAAATACGCTACGGAAAAAGGGAAATGCTTGGAGAGAAAATTCCAAAGCATTTGATGAGAAAAATTGTAATCTATATTCATATAAACGTATAAAACCGTAAAACGAAACACTACGTGTTTCATACATTTTGCATTTCAGAAAATTAAAAAAAAATTTCATTCGTCGAGCCCACTACGTGCTGCTTTTGTCTGCGGTTTTTTCTTTTGATTGTTCTTTATTTTAGAATACGGATTCAATTCGACATATACGTATATGTAGGTCGCCGGGCTAAGCCCGGTCTGTAATTAACTAAATATTTTAATTACTTCCGAATATGAAATTTTAATTTTAATGTTACAAATATGTTAGATTAGGTTAGTTTCATAAATACAAATAATAAAAACCACATGAAAAAACTCAAATTTTTTTTTGTCAAATATTTGACTTATTGGAAAACACGTTTTTAAGAGGATGCTCGGTTGGGTTTCAGGTTTGGCAACTTGTTGGGTTTGCATATTTTTTGATCATCTTTCAAATGTTAGAAGTAATTTGTAAATCAAATAACATTAAATCTAGTTAGATTAGGTTCAAATTAAAAAGTGACTGGGCAAAGCCCGGTCGCCGAGCTAAGCCCGGTGATATATTATTATGTTACATAACCTAACCTAACATAATTAAACAAAACTCTTGCGCGATAAAAATTGTATGAAACAGAATCTTTTTTCAAAAATACTCAAAACTCAAATGACCTTGTTCGACTCCTGTTCTACAGCGCTGCAGAGGAGCTTCTACTGCTTCTTAACACATACCTTGTTTAAATTAACGAAGATCATCCCCAGATACAAATGAGTACCATAACCTTGTCCGACTCTTGCTCTACAGCGCCGCAGAGCAGCCTTTTCTACTTCTTAACATATTCCCTATTCAAATTCATGAAGCACATTAATTAATCCATTTATCCACTAGCAAAGTGTGTCACATTGCTAAACAGACTCCGTCATCCAATGCAGTTGTGCATTTTTGTAGCTGGGACGACGTCGGTCACAGTCCAGAATTTACCTTTACTAGTGAAACTGCAGAAGTATTGGAATCATGTTCAATGACTTAGATTTCCCTTACAGTTGTACCGAAGTTGTTTGTTGAACTAACTTTAATTATGTCGTCCGGTAGGGTTGAGTTTATACTATTTCTGTTCGTCCGGAATAAATAGTATAAACTTTAGCAAGAATGGTTTGTCTCTGTATCATCAATAATTACAAAGATTTCCTTTCCTTTTTGGAGAATATAGATTTTCTAATGTAATATTGCAACATTGTTTCGTGTGCTGTACACTGAGCGAGACCGATTGTCGTTCAGACTTTAACTAAATTAACCACTGCATTCAATTGTTGTTTAAATTCAGTTCTTCATTTTTACCGAACTTTGTACTGGTTCGTCTGGTCCACGTGCCCCATACGCACAGTAAAATACATATACAATAATAATAAACAATAACGTTCATTCTCGCATTATATTGTAACTGAAACAACATGGTGCGGGGATTAATGCTATCCAGAATTTAATTAAATACCATTGACTGACAATCATTTTGTTGCAAGTTAAACCGTAGTTTACTACTGATTATACATCCAGTTAAGATTCTGAAGATTTCGTGTTTAGTTATTTATCCAGAACCAAAACGTTGAGAAAGTCACACACCTTTTTTACGTCAATTCTGGCCACAATGTCAAAACATACATAGGTACAATTACAGTTCCGCGGATAGCGCTGTTAATTATGGGAATATGTTGGCAATTGGGATTGCTTCGATAATAGTGCAAAAATTGATGTTTGAAATTCTTGATACAGATTCTGTAGAATGCATTTTGTAATTTTGACTTGCTTTCAGTTCATGATAGAGAGATGACACATATGTAAACGAAACGAGACGAATGAGTTTATTAAATAATAATAATATTGATTCAATTTATTAACTTATAACCAAGATTCAATAATCCGAATAACGCCTATTTCACCAGTATACAGGGAAGTACGCAAGTCTTAATTCTCAAACATGAAAATCTCAGTTGCTTCCCAAACTCATTTCAAATTGATTCACGACACTAAAATAATGTTAGCCTCATAAAAATATCTAACCGTTACAAAGTAATAACAAACTTTGTCTAAACGTCAATGTATCCAATGCATGAATAAGAATAACACACTGAGAGCAACTTTATTCGTCTCTCCAGGCAGGAATGTTAAGTTCCCCATGGTTTGGTTCTAGATAACATTCTAATCGTCGCTCAAGACTTGTGCTGGCAAATTAAAAAAATGAGCATTAGACGGTGTTATGAAAACCGATTCTATCAACAATTATTCTAACGAAGGAACACGCAAATAGCCTGTTTATAATTTTACGATCCAAAGAAAAAGATTTACTTTCAAAAACATCGATTTTGCATGAAAACTTTGCAAACGACTATTTGGAAATTAGTTTTGAAATGTGTTGCATGTGTTGCAACACAGAGCAGTAACGGGACAGCACATAGGAGCATTGGGGTGTTACTAGACAGCGAAGCATTGCGGTGTTTTAACACAGAGGAGCATTGGGATGTTACAACACAGCGGAGCATTGGGGTGTTACAAGACAGAGGAGCATTGAAATGTTGCAACACAGAGAAGCATTGGGATGTTACAACACGGAGAGCATTGAAGTATTACTGTACAGCATGCATTCGGATATTATGCCGCCGGAGATGTTGTGGAAGAATGAAATCCTTTCTACAGCGATCACACCGGGAAGGAGGACGGTGAACGCGTTGCATGTGTCGAGTCTTGCCCATTCTGTTCGGAAATGTGGTTCCTTGTCCTATTAAACAAAATTATCAGTATTAACAATACATACACAATCCAATGAATTTATAATCTACTTCAATATTAATTTAGGTACCACATATGATGCAGTATATTTGTCTATCACGACCGTTTCCATTAACATGAACAGGACCCTCTCCGTCGACAGCCTCGTCTCTATTGACAGCACCCTCTCCGATGGCAGCCTCGTCTCTGTCAACAACACCTTCTCCGATGACA
>JAQFYT010001183.1:0-17931 GCA_034694925.1 Ceratophysella denticulata
TAAGCAAGTTTTATTTCAACACTTTTCTTGTAAAGTTACTGGTTTAGGCCATAGGTCGAATAAGGTGAAAGGACCTACCTGGTTGGATCTGGAAATGAAATCCTGCGGCCTGGCTCATAGCTGAAGAAGAAGAAAGTGATGTGGCATAAGTTTTCCTTTTGTTTTTTGGAAAATCTGGAGAAGAGTCTCTCACTCTCATGATCACTACAGGGTTGGTGCTGCTGTGGGAGAATCATATATCAAAAATCAAAATCTCAAGTTTTCAAGTTGAACGAAACAGTCGAGTCATATCGTGAAGAAAAGTTTTCGGTTTCCTGAGACTTTCCTCACTATGATTTTCTTCCAGAAAGATGTATTTCTATTGGAAAAACTATTTATGGGCTGGGCAGGGCAAGTTAGGCCAGGGTGCTGCTGAATGAAAAGTTTCCTGCGTGATACGCAGAACGCGCAGATCGACAGTTTTTTTCAACTTCTGAATGTGGTTGACGATGACGATCAACCATGTCGCAATGTCACAATGATTATTAAAGGTATTGATTCAAGCAAATTTCTTGCCGAAAACAGGCTTGATAGTGTTCCATGGATCAGAAGCCATGTTTTTAACTTTAATATCCCGGGCTTAAACCGGTGTCGTTACAAGGCGCGGATATTCAAATTGTAGGTTTCAGGTGGTAATTTTCATGCGACATGAAGTTCGACTATTACATATTCTAACATTCGACCTTTATTCCGTCTTTAGAATATTTTAAAATTTTCCGGGTTTAAACACGGTTTTCCTCAAAGGCTCTAATATTCAAATTCGAAGTTTCGGGTGAGAATTTTCAAACGTATATACGACGTATACGAACCTTTAAGGCACTATTCATTTTGAATTTTTTTAAGCTTTAATTATGCCAACTAAATAACGTATTCAAAAAATCTTATTAAAACGAACTCCTAGACCCGTGCACTCGAATTTCAGCAATTATATTGCTTCAGCTAAAAGAAAATGTCACGTTTTAGTAAATGTCTCTCTTGCATCCACCCACGCCCCGCGTGCTTTCACTCTGGTTTAGACCTCGAAATAGAAAATATTAAGGCTTATTTTTTTTTCGTCCAAATCCAAACCCGAAGCCTCCTGTTCTAGGAGAAACGACGCCTGGCCTAAAGTCGTCTCTTCTGATCTGACTCCTCTTCTCACAGGCAGGATTTTTTTTTCTAGAAATTTTTTTCAGTTCGTGTAGAGAAGTTCTTTCGTCTGCTTTCTATGTATTTTCCCCATTGTCGTCACAGAGATTCATTTTCGTAGTAGAATTCACTCCTCGTTCCTTCCCTTCTTCTCTGCCTTGCACGACGGCCAGAAACTCTCCCGTCCGTCGAGCCCTGCTCTCATTTCAGCATTGGGAACCGTCGGAACCAGCACATCTGCCATTTACCACACACCACACTACTGTGCCATTGCGAGTACCACTACTACCTACTTTCAAGGGGCATTCGGGACTTCGGGATCTCCACGTTTCAAGCCTCATTTAGTACAATGTACAATTCCTTATTCAATTCAACCGTAAGTTTTTCTTATATTAACCGAATTTAAAATCGTCTGAATTATATAGCATTTAGACAAACCACCGGCAAATGATATTCCAACTAATCTCCTCGTCAAGTCGATGCATTTTTATTCACAGTTTCATTAAATTTTGTACGGCAGATAATTCATTTTGCACCGATAAACTGAAATATTCTGTAATTACACTAGTAGTACCGCACTCATTCGAGAATTCGGAATCCACATTACGTAATTTCAATAGACAGAGTTTTCTTATGCAATACACTGTATACAGTTTTTACCAAGATATGAACTCAGCCAGCTACGATTTATACCGATATAGGTAGGTAGTACAACATGCTTCTCAGATTAGGTAGGACACGGTCACATCGTTAACCTTATCACTTATCACCTAATTGTAAAATTTATGTATGTGTGTAACAATTTAGCCATAAGAAAATTTCAATTAATTTTAAAATTCGTCTCAAAATTTAATAAAATCGCTTCAGTTCAGCAGTTCAGCAGAACTCCAGTTCACGCGATAAAAATTATTGAAATTATTTTTACGTTAATTTAATTTTGCTCATACATTTTGGAAGGACAATACTGTAATATAAACATTTAATTGACAATCAAAAATTCGGTGTTTAGTCCAGGTAGGTACATATAACACGCAACCAGTCGACTGAACAGTAATTTGGTTGATAGAAATCCTAAACGAGCAATTAATGTCAAATTAGCATTGAGCAAGAAACACTACGGTGTTGGTAGAAGGATTTCCGTCAATTGAAAGTGAACACGGATGCCAGGTTCTATTATCTCCCCGATATGTCATAAAAGTGTCGTATTAGATTACCTAGGTATACACTTCTTTCTCGACTCTCGGGCTCCACCACCGCCTCGAATTCCAATCCAAGTCGAGGTGGAGTCAAGTGGGAGCTAAAGCTAATAACCTACGCTTGGCGTGGCATGAGCCCATTACACCTATTTCCCCTATTACAATTCCTACACAAACCCTTTTGTACACATTTTCGTAAGAATTTCTATGTAGAACTCATGGCGTGCTAATTGCAGTAATACTTCGGTCAGTATTCAAACATTCAACCATTCAACATTGCATTCAACATTTTGACAAATACTTGTACAGTTCAAGCTTGATTTCCACGGCACAGAAAACCAAGCCTCATTATAATTATATTGCATTGGGGACAAGAATGAGTTGGCTATAAAAATTCAAACGTTATTTTTCTCAAACGAAAAGAGACGAACCCCTTGATGCAGAAAATTGTAAGATGAAACTAATTGGTAATAAGGCTTCTCCGTGTGTCGTCTTGGGACTCCTCACCTGTAATTAGGTCCTGGCTCGAAAGAAAAAATACTTGTAGTTGTAATGACTGTGTACATGTACAATAAAGGGAATTTTGGTGGATGTACCCAGACAGCACATGCAGAAGAGCCCCGAGAGAATCGTGCTTGATTTGGCAATGAGAAATTGCTTCTATAGAATCCCTACAGAAGGTTTTTTGGCTAGGCATGGCTGGTTTGGCTTTGACTCTCTCTCATCTCATGGCTGTCTGTCTGTGAGAAGATGAAACTACGAAAAATCCCTGTGAATGTTGAATCTGAACTGAATCCTATTGTATTCTCGTGCAGAGAGATGAGACGAGCCCAGTCAAAGCCAAAAGCCACAACCAGCCGAACCAACCCAAAAAAAGTCGGAATTGCTTTGGTTGAGCGACTCGGGTCCTTATTTTGTAATGAAAAGGAAGGGCGACATGGACATGGGAAATTATATTATTAGCTGAGCCACATTTAAAGTTAAACTTTCTTTTTTGTATGAGGTTTTTTCTTTCTGTTGAGTTCCTGTGAGTTTCTGTTGAATTAATATGAGGAGACAGGAGCGGAGCGGAGGAGTGAACAGAGGATTTCAAAATGGCGTTTTTGACTTGACAGTTCCCGTTTTCGGGAGATTTTTTTTTCGGTTCTGTTTCCTGGCATGGCATAGGGTTAGCCTCAGAGTGAATAGAGAGAGAAGGAAGAGCTTTTGGGAGCTGGCACGGGCTGGCTAAACCCCAATATCGACCGCTCATCACCCTATTTCTCCGGCGACTCTTTGCCAAAATTCGGAGGGGTATATAGGAACGAACACAAGGCAGAGAGCTCAGAGACAGTGCTGAGAACATGCGCCAGGGAGAAAAACCCGGGTGGGTTCTCTTGTCAGGGAAACTGAAAACTGAACTAGGAAAGCGTGGTGATACGCGGAGTTGAGAACTCAAGTCAGGAAACGAAACCATTTACATCTGTAGGCTTGTTGAAGCAGATATGGATTTTTAGGGGTGTAGCGTAGGAGAGAGGGTGGAGGTTTTGGATATAATACCCGGGTAGCGGCAGAGGGATAGTGGCACGGCCTGACGCAGAACGGAATTATGAATTCCAGCCACTTAATTACAGGCGTAATGAGGGGAAACGGGTTTTAGGGTGTGACATTTCAAGTAGGTACGAGTGTTGGTAGTTTAGAACAAGATTGGAATTCGAGTTTTAATGTTTTGATGGAATAATACAAGCAAGTGCAACGAAGTAACTTTTATTTAATTTACACAATTCACCAAAATTAGAATCTTAATTTTACTAAACTGGCGGAGTCATAATTACAGAGAATTTAACAAGTAAATCTGATTGCGAATTATGACTATACTGTTTCTGCCATCTACAGTTCGTATACGTAAACTGCGCATTTCCAAGCATCCCTTAACAGCGTGTCCCACGCGTTTAAGCTGGATATGTAGGCCGATCACTAGATGGCGCACTATAACGCCAACGGGACAAATTAAAAAGCGCCATCTAGTTTATAGTGATTAATGTTTAGCTAA
Organism: Ceratophysella denticulata; assembly: GCA_034694925.1. Taxonomy (NCBI): domain Eukaryota; kingdom Metazoa; phylum Arthropoda; class Collembola; order Poduromorpha; family Hypogastruridae; genus Ceratophysella; species Ceratophysella denticulata. Next base: position 4,396 of record JAQFYT010001183.1, read on the forward strand.
AGCCTTAAATGAGTAATAGCCGTCTCAATAGTACCGAAATTGAATTGTTATGCCTTTCTCAAATTATCTAAATAATTACAGAACGATTCATTAAACCAGTTTATGGGCCAGATGAGTCCTGCAGGTTGGAATCCGCGTAAATATATCTCCTTCCTGAGTTATTATACCTATCACATATGCTAATTGTATACTGCCAATCCTATAGGTAAAAATCATTGAGGTCTTAAATTAGTGAGATGAGATAAAACAGGTCGTAAAACGGTTTTCACCGTCTCCACACATTGATTATCACCCATCATGTTCTTGTAGTAACTGAGGACATATGTAGTCGTAAAAAGAGAAGTTTTGCCTTCTTGATATTCAGGAAAGCTAGCCTATTCCTTATACCTTTGGAAAGTTATAATAAAATGAACATGAACCTCTTTCTCCTGCTTAACCCAAAGTTAAACTACAGTGTTAAAGCTCGGAACGGATAGGGAAAAAAAAGTTCGGGCAATAAAAAGGTGAGTCGGTGGATGGTTAAGATGCCTATAGGGTTTTTTCCTCGCAGTTTTATGGTCAATTTATTACTCCACATAGCATTTCGAGTGGCCAAGCCGAGGCCAAGGTACAATGTGGATCCGCTATCACCTCCCTGATCTGTTTGCCCGAAAAGAACCTCTTACGACTCGTTTACAAGTTTGAAGATCAGGGTCGTCGTCGTTGAAAAGATTGAAGGCTAATAGTGATCAACACTTCTGACTCTCGCTTCGGCGGTGGGGCTAGCGTAATGGGAGTTCGTAAATGATGATGGGATGATACATTTCTGGACCATGACACTTGTTTTTTCTCACTTTCTTTGGCTTTGGCAGATTGACATTATAGAGAACCGCTCCGCGGCAGACTCGATTACAGATTATGTAATAGAAAATAGAATTGCCATTACGTGACCGTGACTTGGGTTTTATAAACGACGAGGAACGATGGGATAAAAATCATGTGTCTCTGCCAGACATTGATCCAAATTATCCTCGGTTATTGATATTCCGTGCTCTTCCACGACATGGCAGATATATGTAGCTAGTTTCCAGGCAATAGTGCAAGTTCATAGATTTTCCATTTTTGTGGCACAGGGTACGAGTGCGAAAGGTTATCGGTTATGGCTTAGCACGGAAATATGCGATGCAGGCAGGATGCACTCCGCATCAACAATTTTATGGAGTAATTTATTACTTCCATCTAATTCAAATGTGTGGAGTTCGCATTATCACTGAAAAAGTCATAAAACGCCAAATGATTACACTATTATGAGTTACGAATTACGACTACGATCGCCCGTATACCAATTCGCGAGCTGAATGGGTACAAAAAATGGACATCTGGGCTGCAGCTTGTATTTGCGGATTTTAAATAAAATCAAGAATTTTAACTGTATTTGACTTTTGAAATAATTGACAATTATCACATTACGCTTTTGTTATACCTTTCTTGCCAACCATTCGAGGTCAAATTTTTTGGTACCTTTGGAAAACGTCAATACGACGTTCTTGAAAGGCGACGTGATTTGAATGTACCAAAATATTTTTTTCCCCGATCCAAATTCTAAAATTCGAATTAGATTGCAATAAAATTTATTGAGGTATAAGTCACGTAATTGGCAATTAATGCTGCCGCTCAGCTGCCAAAACGTTCGTTAATGCAGCCTAAGAAAGATAATTGGCAGCCCCAGTTAGGGCTAAGGACTAGGACTGCTCTTCTAAACAAGTTGTAGAAATTGGAATGTCTCTAGAGAACAGAGGAGTAGACAGGCTGGGATTTCATTTCAAGATTCCCCTGATGATCTCTTTTTCTTCCTTCGCGGAGAAAATCTCTCCAGTCACTATAGTGTAGTGCTATTAGACAAGATGCGGCGGCGGGTTGAAGCCCAAAACCCCAGACCAGAGGGCCGTCGTCCATGAGAACAATAGCTGAGAGCTCGGAGGCTTAGACTTGTCTCTCCATTGAGGTTATGCGCTAAGGCGATATATACGACGATAAGGTGGTTATACTTGTGTACTTGGACTGCATATACTTTCCAGCACACCGAGTTCAGTACACTCTGTACCCTGTTGTATCCGTGTACAATAAGAGGTTGCCCGTGTTTCAAAGTTTCGAATGAGTACATGAGTCATATGCTCAGGGTCTTTTGAGCCGCGGATTTTGGGTCTTAAGAGTTTGGACCTTTGTAAAAGCAGTTCGGATCGGCCATCGCCTCTGGTATGTCCATGTTGGGAGTATTCATACCTGTTATAACTGTATTATACCGCTACCAAAATTGAGAATACGAGGGGCTCAAAATCCGAGGTCAAAATTCTCTAAGTCAAATTAGTGTAGAATCCGGGGTCGGATGCCCTCTTTCCATTTCAGCCCATCTAGAGAGTGACGGGAAGCCCCCTTGCCGACTCCTAGAATCATTAATCTTGTTGCGGAACCCTGTCATCCACGCTCCGTTTTCTTGGAAAGTCAGATTTTCTTCTCGCTTTGTTGTCGGAAATTGTAGCCCTTTTGTACTCCAAGGAAGCACTTTACAAGGAAGCAGTGACGAGTGAAGCGATAGGAACTATCTTCAATCCCATGTAACAAGTCAACATTCAAAGACATACATTTACGTCAGAGGTTACTTTGCGGTGGTATTCGTGGTTCGGTTAGCGTGGGTGGGTTGGGATGGAGAAGCAAAAAAAAAAATATCAAAATCGCAGGCAATTTTCGGGATAGTTAGTAAAAAATATTATATAAAGCCTCGATTTTCTGAATTTCTGCTTGTTTTTGTATGTTGGGTACCTACCTACCTACTTATAATTTTGTTCCAGCACTCCACTCCAGGCTTCTAGAAATCTGACTCGTGTTAAATAGAATTTGCAAGTTTTGAAATTTTACAAAAACCTATACGGCATTTCTGTTGTTCTTTGGATTTGGAAACCATGCCATGGTCGACGACATAGGACAAAGCATGCCTTCGATTTATAACCAAATTAAATGAAATCCCAAATCCCGTCTATGGCTCCTAGTGGCTCCTATACATTACATCACATTCACTCTAGAAGCCTTTTGGGCTTGAGAGGCTTTTTCCTAACTTCTCCGCGTGCCCCTATCCTATTCATTCAATACACTACCCTAAAAGATATTTTCAAACATGAGGGAGTGGTGCTCCTGAGACTTTCCATTGTTATATTATATTCCGTTTTTCTCTATTCCTTGTATATTGATTCCGGCCCGGTAATCGATCTACCGCACTGCAGATTTATTCTCTAATCAGGTGAATAGGTGGGGTTTCCTGTCTGATGTAGATGTACGTGCTGTTGGGAATGGGTCTAAATTAAAATCTAAAACTTTTAATATTCTCACTTTTTAAATATATATTTAAATTGAAATTGACGTTAGGAGTTGAAATTATGGTTTTACCAAAAAAAAACGCCGTAAGAAATATTTAACTGATGGATACAATAAGCGTAATATCTATACTACTATTGTAGGTTTACAGGGTAAACGACACGTCACGTATCCAGTATAAATAGGCAACGTTAACTGGCATTTTGGTTCCGTTAATACAACCTTAAACTTATTTAGAAGCACTAATGCTATTTAGTTTGTGTAGATAGATATGGGAATTTATAGTAGGTTCCGTTTGTTTGCGTGCAGGAAGGCCTATCATATTCACCCACAGAAAGAAAACTTTTTTAGAAGCCAGTGAACGAAACGAACGTCAAACTAAATCCATCTCTTGAAAACCTCAAAGCTTTGAGACCTGAAGAAGGGAAAACTTTCACACGCCATTCTTCTCTTCTGGGTGGAGGGGAAGATGGAAAAAAATTGGTTCTGAAAAACCTGAAAGCCTTCACTCTCACTCCATGAGGTTTTCAAATATTAAGATGCCCTGTCGTAGTTCCACTTCCAGGTGTAATACAATTTCGAAGAGTCAACTTTATTTCGACATTCAATAAATTCATTGCGGGGATTTATGAACCAGAAAGTTCCCCATATCCCCTTAAAGATTTAAGTGACGCGGGTAGGCGGAGATGTAGATTTGGTCCTTCAGGAATTTAAAATTTACCGCCACACGCCGCATTTTACAAAAATTTGAGCTAGAAGGTTGACATTTGCACATCTAGTTCAGAAAGAGTTTCCGTGCAATTATGGTCAAATTTTTGACCAAATCGGATCAAATTTGGTAAAGTCTCCTTAAGGTAATGAAAATAATGTGCACAAGCGCAAGGCTACCCCGTTGGAGCTTGAAGTTTCCCGCCATATGCAATTGACGCTTAGCATTAAGAATAAACACGTAATTATTGCATTTAATCTGTATAATTTAACAACATGATATAGAGGGAAATCTCATTAAAGAAATGCAATGCAGTGCGCCGCGCAGGCGTAAAAACGACAAACTCTGAGTTTTGAAACTCCCGCGTCTACGACGCACATCCTTAAGGACACACGGTTGTTATGCAGTTCCTTCAAGCAGCTTGTAGTAAAACCCTTGACGTAGTATTTATATGAGGGTAATTAATCCACGTTCTAAATTCCAAGGGTCGTTATTTCAACCGCTTTACACACTTTACACCTTAAGGGTAACGCCACGGTCAGAGTATGTTTTCGTTTAATGTTGAAGCATATAACCAATCTCGTTTCAAACGGACCGATGGTGCGGTAGTGTGATAAAAAATAAAGTTCAATGTTCCAGCAGTGCCCAATCTTATAATGTGTTGATTCCAAGCTTGTCTTCAATAAGAATAAGAATGGAATGTAATCGCAAAAAAAAACATATACTGTAAATTAATGGGCCTATTATTCAAACTCATTCTTGCCCTGTTCTTCTTTCAAAGAAAAACTTCATCTCGTCAAGTCACATCACAGGCCGAGATTGAGCAATTTGTAAATGTGAAACTTTTTTTGTATGTGTTTATTTTCATTTCTTGAATTCTTAACAACAGATGAAGACTTTCCCATTGTTTCTTTTTCTAAAGTTGGGTGAAGAAGGGACTTTGGGGAGTTGAGGTTACTTTTTCGTCACCGCCCACATCACACTGTCACTCCTAATAGGATTACACGTTCTGCTCTCTGAGTTTTGACTGTTTTTCGTTTCAATTTGTAAAATCCAGAGGGTTTAGTATTTAAGCTTCTTAAGACGGAGCTTAAAATTTAATACAATACAAGTGTAACGCTGTTCACTGTTTTAAATATTTGAAATAACAAATACCTTAAATTAAAAAAAATAAAGATACGTTACACGATTCGAATTCCTCAAAGGTTTTTGTTATTTAATTTCACATATTTTCACTTTTGATTAGTTTTCTTCAAAATTCTAGTTTTAGATTGGGGCATTACGAAACTGGCTTTTCTTTGAAAATAAAAGATTCGGAGAGAAATCTTCAATCTTCACATTTACAAAACCGATTTAACATGTTAATCCAGAATTTATTAACAGGCATTTTAATTCCACACAGATAACTAATAACCTTAATTCAACAGATTGGTTATAGTTTGTCCCCACGTAATCTAGATACTACCTTACTTAACACGCTATGCGTTTATAAATATTTACTGTGCCTATACGTAAGCCTGTAAGTGAGATAGAGATTAGGATCTTCCCTTCACCGCAGGCTCATCCGTTCTCTAATGGACTCAGATTTTTTGTGTGTCATTTTTTCGGCCTCAAATGCTAGGTACATTCAATTCAAAGATGAATGATACGCCGCCGGTACAAGAAATACCTTGTTCCTTATACTGTACATTTCTTATGCCGAATTGTTTTTCTTAAAGAAACGAGGCTTAGTCAATGTACGAGCTTGAGACATAAAGATTATATCGCAGGCATTACATGAATCTCAACACGATTGATTAGTATCATGATCTAAATGGCTCCATGTAAACCCTTACCTAACTTTAACCAATGAGTACAAATTCGTAAACGTTTCCTTTAAATTCGGTACAATTTTTATTTTTACGACCGAATTGCCAGCGTAATTACAAACTACAAGAAATACTGCCCTGAACCGTCCAATATAAATTCCCACGCTTCTGGAATAGCCGAGGAAAGGGCAAAGTTCAGAAGTTCAAAACTAATAGCTTTCCCGTCCCAAATAGCAAATAGCAATATCAATAAAATTGCTGTATTCACTTATAAGCAAGATTGCCTGAGCTCAGCTTTTGACTTCGAATAAAGTTTAAATCCGAGGGGTTGCTTGGAAGCTTAGAGAGTCGCTCAAGCTTCAATATTATTGCTGGTGGTGAGGTGGTGGGACGAAAAAGAAATAAAAAAAATTCTGAATTGCATTGCCATCCAAATGCTCAGTCCGTGCATGCACCACCATCATCATCATGAGTACGCTGATAATGATAATGACCGTCATTCCAACGTCTTTCATTACAGCTTCCTATTGTGTGTGACTTCGGAATTTAGCCCTTTTTTACTCCGTCCTATTCTAAATCTTCCTAACGCTTCTTCAAAGCTAGGAAGGCGTCGAAGCCAAAATACAAGTTCGTGGTCATTTGTGTCTCGGCCATATTCGGCAAAATTAACTTTCAAAAAAGTTACATCTGGAGCAATGACCGAAACGTATCTAATTATAACAATATGTTGGGTATATTTTTGTTAAAATCTGTTTCTGGCTTAAAAGTTAACGGCAAGCTTGTATCGCAGAATTTGTATCGTCAATAGTGAACTAAAACTGGTGAAATGGGCAGTTCTAGTTTATGGACGCAATAGATTAATTGAGCCACATGCTAACTTATGCAATCTCAGGCTCAATTAACGCAAGCGATACGTTATTAGACATCCAAAAGCATCGTCAACCGAACTGGACCACTAATATTGCACAAAATAACATACCCAACCGTACATTGTGCGATACCCTAAATCCCGAGAATCCAGATCCAAAAGCCCTTAGCAAAAGGCATTTTCGTGACTGACTTGGACTGAGACTTTTTTGACTTGAAGATTTCAAACTATTCAGTAAAGATGCAACGATTGGAAGCATTCATCTTTCAGCTCCATGTACCTAGATTAGACTTGAGTACGCCACGCCGTGCTTCAAGACCAAATCCCAGCCAAGAACATCCCCGTGTAGTGGTAACTATTCGGATTCGTTATGCACAAAAAAAATCTATTCTTTTATACATAATTTTTTTTGTTATCCGCCTGATTCGTGATTCAATGAGTTCGTCTCGTCAAGACATTAGAATAGGAAGATTTCAAAAGATTCAAAAATTTTTATAAAGCCCAAGCCAAGCCAGTGCCATGCCCGTGGAGGAGCAGCAGTGTCTGTCTGTTGTTGTAATGTAGAATATAAAAAATGAGCACTCATGCATTACCTTTAAAGCTTCGAAGCATTAGCTACGATGCTTTAGAAGCTCCGATTTTTTCTGGGCTGTTGTGCTCTGACTTGACTTTAGCTTTAGCTCAACATCATGACTTGAAATTAGCTTTGGGAAAAAAGGTAATATTCACTCCTGGACTCCTCATTCCACTCCACGTATCCTTCAAGTCAAGGTGTGAGGGTTCCAAGGTGTTCTCTCTCATTTTCATTTATTGTAGGTATAGCTTGTTGTTGGCTAAAATTACATTTAGAAATTACGTTATCTCACATTACATTACGCTACGTTACAAGTACCTGGTTTGGTTTGGTTGTCGTACAGTTACAGCACAATACTGAACAGGGAAATAAGTGCAGTGTCTCTTGCTCCATTGGGCTTTTAGGATGTGCAAAGTGATCTTTCAAGTTTAATTTGTAGAGCAATTCATCTCAGGTTGTACATGAGCTGTAGCTTGTACGTTGGGATTGCATTGGGATTGGGAGCATTTCATATTTATGAGATGCTCCATAAAGCTCCATGCCATGCCGAGTCGGCATAAATTATGGAGATGATTCCTTGTGTGCACATGGAAAAACTGAATTGGATTTATAATAGGGAAGTGACTCGTTTGAGCTATAGGATTCGAGTTTCGAGTACAATAATAGATAATGTGGAAGATTTAAATGGTGCAGTTTTTAGGTTTTTACTTGTCAAGTTGGTAGGATTTTTGCAAGTGTCGTTTCAGAATTTTAGGTTTACCTGGGTTGGTTTATTATACATACAAGGAATTTATTTGGATTTTTCCCGGAATATGCATTTGATACAGTAAGTTGAAATATTTGAAGAAGTGCTGTTGTATATGATAAAGCTTTACGTTGCTATTACAGAATAATTCAAGATCAGTGTTTTATGGCATTAACGTCGAACAGAAAAATGAAATTAAAAGCATATATTTAACCATTTCCATCAACCCAAGATATTCTGTTGGCTTTTTCTTAATTCGAGATATTCTGTCGAGTATTTAACGAAATCTGCAGAATTTGAACTAAGAAACCTGACTTGATTACCTACTTCAAATGTCTCAATAATCTCTCACCATTTGTCGCTTTGAGGAAACGGAAACCAGGCAATTATACAAAATCGGCCAACAATTTAAAGAGCTTTTGTACGAATTTTACAAATTATCGCCTTCCATAATATTTGTCGCATTTCGCTTAAGTATGAACCCAGAACGAACAGAAACAATAATGTCTCAGAAAGAATGCAGAAGTTTTAGTAAAAATTCAACGTGCCAGACTCCACAAGGCTCGTATTCACGGCGTGTAATGGAAATCGGCACCTTGGGAGCCGCCATATTAACACGTAGACGCTACCCGAGATGCCTGCCAATATCCTTTGATAATCGTCATAAAACAGTGAATAAAATTCGTCCATAATCCTATACTGTATACATATATACGTTTTTCTCCGTGCTTTTTGAAGTGTTGAGTTGATGCTGATGCTCCGTATTTTCTTGTATGTTTTTAGTGTTTGGGACTCCTGGAGTACATACTCAAATCAGCAGGACCACTCATCATAAAACGGAAGTAGAGAACATCAAAACGTGTGCTACAATCTACAATTCGAGAGTCCAACTCTGCGGGAAATTGGCACTTAGCACATTTTTCATTTCGATTTCGATGGAAGAAAAAAACAGAAATTGTTAATCATGTCCGTAACCTACCCTGTAGATCCGGGCTTTTGTAGAGTACGTGGGTTTGGGTCTTCTCAAACCTCAGAAGCTCGTTTCTACAGGTATCTTACGGGAACTGAGATATCATCACTCTTTACGACTTTACACCGCTGGAGCAAGACAAACCCGTCGTCTTATTTAGTATTCATTTACATAATTAGAATTACTTATTTTATTACTCTCCGTTCAAGAAAATCTTATTTCATTTCAAATTTGAAATGTAAACTTGTAATGTAAAACGAATGTACTTTTTGTAACTGTTTGATCAGTTCGTAAATAATTGTCTCTATTGACACAGTATTATCTATTTGAACGGCGTTTAACCCTGAAATTTTAGCTTAGAAATGTTAGCTGCGTTACTGCGATCTAAAATGTGTTGTTTAAATTGTTTAGCTACTTTTAATTCAATTTTTAGCGCGATTAAAACGGTCTATTGCCTTTTGTTTTGTGTATTGGTACAAATGCATGCAAACTGTTTTTTTTAACTATTTATTTTCGCTTCTGTTGTTTATATTTTTGACATATGACACAGTTATTCAATACATCATGCATTGTAAGAATAACCAATCCACATAACAGTTAATTGCATTGATAAAAATGCTCGTCCGAGTCCTGAGCGCTTATAAATTTTGACAGAATATTTAACTTTAAGCTTAGTATTAATAGCCTTAACTGATATAGAAATAATTAAGACTATTGTGAAGAAACATAGCGCACAAGCATAGCTGAGACAAAACATAGCGGACAAATCAAATCAATCATGAAACTATGTTATACGAGGCACAAAATACATTAGATTATGCTGGGTTATCCTATCAAAGTCAAAAATATGTCCTCTATTAATATGTGATGTTTCCGGTTATTTTGTCGCAGCTATGATTTCTGCGCTTGTGTGTTTCAAGTGCATATCCAGAATGGTTTACGCTTTAAAAGTTTATGAATACTTTTTTTTTAATTCTAAAGTTAAACCCAGTTCAATTAATACTGAAAAAATAATTTCAAAACCGAATTGGTCATTCATTATATGATACAAGTTGCACGCTTTTTTATTGTGGGGAGCTGAATACTAAAGGGTTGTATGTACTGGACTGGGTATCTTTCTTCGTACATGTATGCGAGTTAGATTTAACCACTAAATAGATAAGAAAATTGAAGAAACTAAAAAATTTTAAAATTAATATTTTAATTATGATTGAATTAGCTTAACCGCGTTAGCTATACTTAGAATTAGTTATTTGACTTGAAACCAACAACTGCTACGTGAATCATGTATTTCCAAAATTCCAAGTTGGTCCCGATTCTCGGCTACTGCCCTGTAATCCTCTATTCTTTTTTGTGTATATTCCAGCAGGTAATAACAGAGCGAGGTTCAATTTTGAAGTCTAAATGTCTCTGCAGCATCACCAGCTCATCTCTTATTTTCGGAACAATGAGAATGAAGCCTTCAGCTGCAGTCAGAGCCAAGAAACATGAAAAAAACTATCCTGCAAGTCATCCCATTACGGGAACAGAAGAAAAACTCACGGAATTCTTCCAAGATGTGTACAGGGTTGCGCGCCATGTATTAATTAATTTATATAGGTAGTTTAGGTACAGGCTAACACTGTTTGGTTTAACTTTTTAGTCTTGGACAAACTGTAAACTAAATTCTTCAGCTTATTTCGTAACGATATAACTGTGTATATATATATTCTGAATATTGTTGCCAAGAAACTTTAGCGCACAAAAAATGCGCTGGGGCAAATCATAGCGTGAAATATATAGTAGAAAGGACAGCAAGTTCTATTGGGTCGAATTTGGTTAGATTATGTAAACGGAACAAGCGTTATGTCAAGCTAACCTATAGCATATGTATTGTACCTCGAAAAAGTATTTTAATAATACTAGCTGTTATGTACGCTGTGTTTTGCCTCAGCCATTCTTGTTTTTAGGATATTTACAATCATTAATTCAGGCTTCCACATAAGAATATAGTTTTAGAATATTTGTCTCAGCCATGTTTCGTGCGCTGTTTCTTTTCAACACCTTATACACATGACTCCCTCCCTACACTTGCAAGAAACCGTAAAATTCAATGGAATAAATTTTAATTTTGCTTAACGACTTGCAGTTTGTAAAGACGCGTTTAATAAGGAATATGCGGTCCTTACAATATTCTGCTCCACCCTGTACCACACGGATACAGATGCAAAGATGCCCCAAGAGACAGTTACAGTACGACCAGCAGTGGAATAAGTAGAAAATCTGCTCTTGTACTTCAATGTTGTATATTCTTTGTACGTATCCCAACCCAAACCAAGACATAAGACACACTACTGTATGGTGACCCGAAAAAAAATGAGAAACTATTCAGACTCAACGAAGATCTGTCGGAGAATTTTTTAGTGTTACAAGAACAATATCTACGGACTGTACCTAGGTGTACCGTATTCTGTATGTACATATGTTAGCTTAGCTAGTTCAAAATTCCTCTGATTAGCCTCAAAGTGGCAACCGAAGAAGCCAAGTCAGGTAGTTCTATTAAATATAAATACGTGAAGAAGATTGCCTTTTTGTCCAGAAAGGGTTTGCAGGTTGGACCCAACAAGTAGGTACTTGCGTCTTGTGTTATAAATCTTTGGAATTTTATTTGGGACATGCAACGCAAAACACCATCTAATTCTTCAGGCAATTGTACATAAAAATTCAAAAATATGTATTCTAAAGTTCAGAGGTAGTCCATATTCAATGAGACGCAAACAGAGAGTGGCGGATTACCTGATTATATTATATTTTTTTATTTTATTTTGAAAGCTACACGTCTTTGTCCAGATAACAAAAAAAGAATTCAGTGAATCCTAAAAAATCTATTGTGGTCACCTTTGCCGGTAAACGATACTTTAGATGTAAATATAAAACGTCGTCTAGTTTTCCAATACGAAGGTTAAATAAATAATTTAAGTAAATATGTATAGGTTTTGGTTTTTTGTCTTTCATGAACTCGATATAATGTAGGCTGGACATTTCACCATGTACATATTTTTATGTTTTTAAACTCGCTATGCGCTAAGATTCTGGAGATATCGGAATACGCTTGAAATATCGGAATAAATAACTGATTTGTTTATGTGTTCGCACAATTATACACGCATATGTTAGTTAAATGGAATTAAAATAGTATACGTCCACTAGTCTTTTATATGTGAGCTATCCTCACGACCTATTAACTAAGTGTTTTTTTTTATTTTCTATAAATGTGTAATTCATTTCATTACCCATGTATAAATAATTTATTTAAATTACAAATTAGAGTAGAATTATTTCCAAAAGGCATTCTGAAGCCTTGAATTCTATAAGATTCTGCACTTAATTTGAACTGTTTGAAAAGCCATAAGCCTGACCAAAACGAATCTTTCATATCACCAAAGACTCTAAAAGAATTTAGAATTATTCACAGCTCCTTAATTTAAGGACAATGACACTCTTCAAGAGGCCGAGCCATTCTTCTATGCCCATCGTAATGTAATGTCTCAGCCATTGCCGTTGAATTCCGAGTAATCGTCACATACAAGATTATTTTTATTCCCAGCTACAGTTCTCCACGTGTGGGACATAATGACACTTGTATTTTATACTTGTATTCGTGTTTCCATTCATTCGTACTTGAGAAATGACGAAGAAAATTTCAAATTCAAAGAATTGATGCATCGTTGGACGTTGGATACTTCACTATCTCAAATATTAGCATTATGCTGCATTTGCAGGATTCAAGATGCACGAAGGAATCATTCGCGGTCAATTCTGCTTTAATCTTTCGGGTTTGTTAGTTCATACCAAATAATATTATACCTAGAATTAAAGCGAGCGTTCTAATTTAAAATCGTAATTCCGGCCGCACGATAATATTACGTAAAAACATACCTTAAGATAGGTACATGCAATATTCCAATTCCAATAATTACTATTGACCCAACTGGCCGAGACTTATTTGCCGTGACAAAGCCGATTTGACCAAAAACCGCTGGAATTAAGCCACACTCGACATAAGAAAAGCCTCGTTACAATAGAAAACGTGGGAAATTCGCATGTCGAAAGGATAAATTCCTTTAGGCCTGGAATTATACAATAAAAAACGTGACATCAGCTTCATACAATCATCCAACTATTCACGTTCACGGCTTTATAATGCTCTCTAATGGTCAGGTTGAATGTTTGAAATTTGAGTGGTGACTGGGCTGAATGCTGAATACTGTCTCGGGTTTTTTATATGGACCTGGTTGTCTGGTCTCAGTGACTAAATGAGGGCTGGCCCGGCCCTGGCTTATGAAAACTATAACCCGTGGCGGTTGGCTCCGGAAAATTGCATTTTTTTCGCAAAATTTTCCGGAAAAGAATTTGCGCGCGTAAGCGCGCCAAAATTTTTTGGGGTTTAATATACAAGGGATATGTAAAAAATCAAGGAATTGTCTTTTTGGCTCGTTTTTTCTAGAGCAGAATTAGTGGACTTTCATAAGAAT
>JAQFYT010001184.1:0-17921 GCA_034694925.1 Ceratophysella denticulata
AGTTATGTAAATACGACGAAAACCTATTCTAGGTATGTATTTACTGGTTGGTGCAATATTCTAGTCAATGTCATATTATTGCCAGTAGCCTTCTGGTCCCAAGGTGCCGTCAGGCAGGTTTTTTGTTCGTGTTACCCGGGCCGTTGGATGGTTGCGAAGTTACCTGGTCTCTCTGCTATGGTTTCGATCAGTTTCAGCTCCCGTCAGTTCCTAATATAGGGAAAGGGAGTGATAGTGACTGATGTATTATTCATGGTGAATGACTTTGTTGAGCTTTCAAAATAAAGGAATAGGTAGTACTGCGGCAACAGAGCCTTTGGCTTCTCACCGTGTCGCGACAAAGTATACTGCCCTAAATAGCATTATAAAAAAAAAATCAAAATTAAATCAAATGAGCGATCTTCAGCCCTTACTTAGATCACACGCCGCACGCGCACGTATCGTAAATTCGAGTTGTTGTTATGTTAGGGTGGGTTTCTTCACCCAAATGCTTGTAAGTACAGTTAAATATTTTTTGCCTTAAGAAAAATCCAAGTACTTAACTTAACACATAACACAGATAACCCGACCCGACGCCCTGGGTCAAAGCAATGCAAAATACCTAACATGAGTTTTTATGGCTGTACTAGAAAAAAGTGCTGCTAGTGGCCACGTTTCTTTTTTAGAAGAGTGAACTATTTTTTCTAGGTAAGTGCTTGTTTCTAGTTTCTATTCGCGTCTGCTTTTGTTACCTTCTACATTCTATGTCATATGTGTTAGGTATGTTTTTATGTTGCTTGCTACTGCGTTTTCTGTCCTCAAACCCGTTTCGGTGTGGGGTTAGGAGCAGGAGAACGTAGGTAGGGACTTGTATCTCTCGTTATTGATCGATCACTTTTACGATACTTCCAGGTTTTTTTGCCTTTACTTCCTTTTTGATTCGATTAAGTATACACGGGACTAGAGCGGAATACAGATAGGGTTTGGGATACAATGGAGCCTTGCATGTGTGGGTAGGCCAAACACAGGGAGCCCTTACATGGGAAGGAAGGAAGTGGAAGTTTCTTTGGGAAGGAAACTACTACTGACTGAAGCTGAAGAAAATAGCATTAGTGATAAGGTGAAAGTGAAGGGCTGATGGTGGTGGAGAAAGTTCCCCGCTCTCTCCCAAAACCAGCCCTAGCTAACTTATGAACATTTCTTAGAACTTATGGACCTCATGAATTCTTTATTGGATCTATTTATAACAATGCTTGCTCGAGAGCTTATGTAGCCTATGCTTATGTTCCTTGGCAGCCTAGTTTTGGCGTGCATCGTCAATTGGGGCATCCACGATCGTTTGAAACGTGTCGCAATTTGAAACTGCTATGTTATATTGCGCTTAGAAGATATTGAGGTTAGGTTTGGTTAACTCCTTCAGCAACACCGTATCAATGCTAGGATCCAGCAAATAATAACCTTAGTCACGAGAAAAGCCAAATGGATTTTTCCAGTAACGCTCCTGGTCGGTCTCACGGCTTCAGTTCAGTGCCAAAATGAACTATTTAGACACACATTGGGATATTATTACGCTGGAATTGGTAGAAAATCCTTAATGAATCTAACATTGAATTAATTAAGCCTGAGTTATTCCCAAATATCCCCGTAATGTGGGTTTCATGCCGGGAATAATTTTGGTGATTAATGTGTTGCGATTAAGTTTTCAGTTTTACGACTTAAATCCTGTGGTTCAAAGTAAAAGCAGGTTTTTCAAATAAGTGCAAAGTGAACGTCTGTATTTCCGTTTAAATCACTTGGATAGTTGGTGCGCTTGTCATATGCGATTCTACGATCTCATGATTTTTTTAAAAATCTAATCTTTGAGCAGTATTAACAGTGATAAGGTTAGGTTCGGCGTCTTAGAGCAAAATATAGAAAGCATATGGCATGACGTTTGAAATATGTGCCAACTATTGCACAGAATTCTGGAAAGCCACGGCCCAACCTCGAGACCTAATTCACGGAGAATTCCCGTCATTACAGTTAGTGAGAGAAGAGAATGGGTCTGAAGTGCTTCCTTAACCTCCTGTGGATTTATGAGGATTTCGAACCCCCTTTTACTTTCCTATTTAAAAAAGAGGATCGTGGAGAGATTTTGGTATAAGTATGAGCTTTTGTAATATATGTAGTATCCATAGGAATGGCGGCCATGTGCTTCTTAGGATTCCAGGCAAGACCCTGCCTCACGGTTTAATTAAGTTTCATTGCAGCATAAATGAATTTTGTTTCCTTGGCTGACCTCCTTTTTTCCTTTATCCGAAGCCTCGATTTACTGCCCTGTCATTGATTTTTGTTAGAAATGGGCTTGGTCAACATCGTTCGATGAGGAGATGGACTGCTGGGAAAGGGTTCCAGCTGTTACTTACGCTTATATGACTTCATATTTGCTGGGTTCCTGGGTCTCTATTAAAAATAAAACATAAAACTGATCTTCCCAGTAGTCACAGTCACGAATCACGGAATGGAACGGATGTTATTGCAATTTTTGTGTTGGAAGATATAGTCATAGGAAAAGTCCTTAACGAAAACTACGACTTTCATAAGCTCAAACTGTCAAGTTAGCTGCGTTATCTGGAATTTCTAACATTTTCGACATAAAAGTGGACGTACTAGCCAATAGCGACAAATTGTGCTGTGCTATGAATATCCAATTTAATACCGCGAATGGTCCAAGTAAACCCATGCCTAATGCTGTGTATTTCTTGAGCTGTATCGATTACAGATTATGTTTTTTTATAAGCGGCCGATCAAATTAATCGGGGCAATCGGGAAAATTTATAACACAATAAAATACCGACTAATCGGCAAAAAATCCGATAATCAGAAATTCAATCATTCTTTTTATTTTTCGCATTCACAAATGTAAAGGGTTTGAATTTGTGTCAGCGAAATTGTGACATGAGTTCTGAACATCGGCGTAGGTTGCAAATTTTAGACTAACTTTTTTCGGCGTATTGTAACCTAGTTGTACATTGTACATACCTATACTTGCAGTTGTATTACGGGAAACGAACAACAACAGTCACGTTGTACTTTGTACAACACAGTACTACCGAGCCTGTTCATACAGGACGCGATCAAAATAATTCAAGGCTCAAGCAAGCTGCTGCAAACTTTATGAACATGTGATTTATCTGAAAATTGTAAAACTTCAGCTTCAGCTGCATGCAGTAAATTGCAGTTGTTGCACCGAGTTCTTTGAAGGGAAGTGGCAAATGGCACAGCAGAATATGTGCTAAGAAACTTCTGCGAAACGTTTGCAGAAAATAGATTTAAGGATTTCAGCGTTCGAAACTAATGTGCAAAAGTTTTTTCTTCTTGTAGTTTTGCTCGTACTCTCGCACATTGGATTTTGATTCTTGTTTCCTAAATTCCCTCTTATGTGTATTTCTAGGTTGAGCGGCTCCTCAAGTCAACTGCACCAAAAGTTCCTCATTTCAACGGAACGACGAATAATTTATCAACGGATGCAGTATTAACATTGTACTTGATGGGTGCCGAAGAGTTGGTCGAGACTGTCAAATTCGGTGAGTGAGCGGAGAGTTAATGAAAGTTTCATTGGGTGACGTTTTGGCTTAACTTCTGCTCGGATCTTGGCCTCCACTTTGAGGGAATTAGCTCCAGCTCCCCCCGAATCCAAGCCAAGTGGATTGCCTTGTTGTACATTGTATAGGTACATATGTTAAGGGTTATTCAAGTTTATGGTGCAAAATGCATTTTACAGGTACAATTGAATTCAATTTCATAGTGCATTCAATTCAAAATTTAATGGCAGCATTGTTAGTAGGGCTCAAGTAGATTTAAATATTTAATTTAAACTACAGTGGTTTATTAAGGCAAAAAGTTTAGACTTAAATTCGAATACGCCGTAACACATACACAGAGTGTAGTTCTGTAGTGGAGCGAGGACGGGTGAAAGTCGCTTTCTCTCGTGGACGTAGTGTCAGTTGAGTGTCTCAATGCCGACGTGTGGGGTATAATTGATGGGGCTTTTTGTAGTTCCTCTTCCTAGTGGATAATAATAAGTGAGTGGATTAAATCCATTAAGTCATGAATTAATAATCAAGTCCTTCACTTAGGTTCTCCTAAAATGTGTCTCTCGAGAAGAGCTTTTAGAGTTTTTATTTTCCGAGCATCATTTAGTATATTGAGGATTTGAGATTTTGGGGAGGGGGACATAGAGCTCGTGGCATCCTCCGGTTGACTGATCCTCCTCGTGGTCCTCTCACATTTTGACAGTAATTTATTGCTTGCTTCGCTTACGTAAACCCGCTCAATTGACGTCCTTATCCGTCCTTCTAGGTTTGGAGCAAATCTGTGAAGACGATGAGTATGAGCTGGATGGAGTTGTGTACACTGTGGAGCTGAAGAGTGCCGACATTCCCGCCGCATACCCCGCCAACACGTCGGGACATCTCCAGTCTCGGCTCGTCATTTTCTCGACAGCAGAGACGTTGGAGGACACGAAAGCGGATTTGGAGAAAACCCTACTTACGAATTTGGCGGAGGAGAATGTGCCATTTGCTGAGCCGCCGGTTGTGCTGGTCTTCAATGCGAGTCATCAAGAGAGCTATGAGGATCGTGAGGTCTTGAGTTCGGATGGGCAGGCACTTGCGGACAGCTTGGGCTGTGGCTTCGTGGACGTGAGTGGGAATGACGGTCATCCAAGGTAAATACAGTAAGGCATAAGCTGGCAGCTGTCAGTGGTTGATATTCTTTCAGCTCTTCTGGGAAGTGCTGATATCCAGATCCAGGCTTCCAGTTAAAGCTTCCTAGAAATTCTGTACTTCTTACCTAGAACTTCCTGAAACAAAGATTTCCTCATAGTTTTAGGTTATTTTCCGAACTGGCATTCTTTAACTTGAAATTGAGTAGGTAATCATTTTTTGTCAATTACAAGAGATTTGGCGCTTATCGAGTTCGTGCGACTATTCCAAATTAAACTAGTTAAGTCAAATGCGTCAGAAATATGCCCGGAAATAGCATCCAACGAATAACGTATGCATCAGATCAGATTGATTAGCTTAGCGCTGGTTGATTTTTGGAAACACCCTGTTTTGCTGTGAATTTCGAAATTGTGAAAAAGAACTTCAGGCTATTTTACTGAATTCCACGAGAAAGTACACATTTCTGGGTAGATTTAATAATAAATCTGACCAATCTCCAGTCTGGAGTTCTTCTCTCTCGCTAATTATTAGTTTTTCTGTTTTTTCTTTGTATGCTCAGCACACAGCTCTTGGCGGAAGCACTGCAATCCCTGGTTCGGTCCCTGCGGGATCGTGCCAATCCACGTCAAGGTCCATTCGGAGCTCAAGTCGTGTTGAGTGGAGAGCCGGACATTCGGGTCATCATGTGCATGTTCTGTGGAGACTCCTTTGGCGTGGGCTCTCTCATTGCTCCCTTGTTTACGCTCCCGGCTTGTCAGCAAACGGGAGAGAAGGCCATCAGTCTTCTCACCTTTCTCGGTGAGAGGCGGCGTTGTGTCCAGGTACGAACCCTCAATTTCTCTGTATTCTGTAGTCTTTACTTTCTACCAGCTAAACTCTGATTGATTAAACCTCACCTTCCCCATCCTCCAGTCAAATCCCTCGCTATCTTCTTCCTTCCTGGAACACCTCAGTTCATCAATTTAATTGACTTCGTCAAAGATATGGCGAACTAGGGTTATTACTTGGGAGTGAAAGTCGGTGTTCAATGTTTGCTATTTGTGTTCACAAGTCACATTGCACGTGGATAACGGATCAGAAATACGAGCTTTATGTTGTAGGTCAAAACGGAAGCTAAGCAACAGCAGTATACCCAGATTCGCAGAATGCTTGTTTTGCCTCAATCCATTTGCCGGATTACCAGAGAATGTTTTGTTATTAAAGACTAGCATGTGTAGCCATGGGAACCATGGCCCGTCCCGTTGTCGCCTGCAGTTGTTTACAGTTGTTAATTCTTCAAAAAATATCAAAAAAGAATTCCAATTTTGAATTCGTGTTGTGTAATTATTGGCATGTTAACGTGCCGGTGTACACTACTGTGTTGACAGATTTGTTTACGGGACGGGACACACGCAGGCAGGCAGGCAGGCACCCAGGCAGGCACCCAGGCAGAGATATACTGACTACGATTTTATGAGTATTGATTTAGCTATGCTTTAAAAATGTTAGATAAACTGCATAAAAACCTGACGTTGACTTGTTGTACACACCACACGGAAGACGGAAACTAATCTCATTTGAGCAATAATGACCTTATCGAATTGCCACCGGTGTTTCCAAGGTTACATTTCCGTTATATTTAGTGGAGTGGACGGCTTCAGGCCAGCTTATCAAGTGGTGAATGGTTTCCGGTCATGATCTGGACTTCCAGTTCATGATTCATTCCATGTCAGCGTTATGCAGTAGACAGTACAGGTCCCCGCCAAATCTTATATACCTCGGTAGGTATGCATCATTCAAGAGTTTTTATTTAGCGTCCAATATTACTGTCACTGTACACACACGATTAACATGATGCCACACCAGAATTAAATTATCGAAGCGACGCCTCACTAAGGCAGGCATGTTTCTGATCCCCAAAATTAGGTTATTAGGGTCAGAGAGACCATTCCTGATAAGTTAATTAGGTAGGTACCATTGTCTTTACATGGTTCTTTACACAACTGGGGCACGAGAGCAACTCAAGCACTCAAAATCATTTCCTGGTTTGGCTGCGCTCCATGCATGAGATACTCAACTCAGGCCCACGTTCCCGTTCCGCAGTTTAATCATAGTGTTCATTATTATCAGTGCGGTTTAAAATAATAGTCATTGAGTTTTCAGTATGTCGTTGGAAACCCCCTAAGCTCCTTTTCGTTTAAACTTGGTAAAAACATCACTCCCATCAGCCGGCTCAAAGTTTGTTTTTGATGCCGAAACTAAGGTTCAGCTGGGCTAGAAAAGCAGACGCCCAAGCCCAAGTTAAAGTTACACTAAACTCAAGTAGTTGTCTCGGTAGACTTAAGTCTCAGGTTGGCGAAGAGAGGATTAAAATGAATGTGTAATTAGGGAGAGGACGATGGATGGGCTTCCTGGTTCTGCCTTCTGCCTTACGTGAGCAAAGTTACTTCGGCTTAAGAATTATGCAGTTTCGCACTAAATAAGCAGGAGCAGAGCATGGAGCCGGTTGCTGTGCTGAAATATAAACGCCAACTTTTTTTTCTGTCTCATCTTAAGTTTTGGGAGAATGAGTTTAATTAGGGCGATTAAAAGGCGTGAAGAGGGAAGAAGTAGGGAAGGTAAATATGGTTTCTCATGCTATGCTGTACTCGTAATTCCCAAGCGTTGTTTCTGTGGAATGGCAGTGAGAGATAAGTCGGGCGTGAAGAAGATTGTTTCCCGTTTTTGTCTTATATGTATACTAAGCTTTATTTAGCTAACCTAATCTGAATCTCCTCAAAGCTTTGCGGCAAAGCTAAAGCTCCTTTTCCTTATGTGGTTTTGCATGGTACTCATATTCATGTATCTCTTGTTGAATGTTGTACTTCCATACTTCCATCCAACAGATAATTATGTCTTCATACCACGGAGCTTCGTCACATCGTGAGGAGTTGGTCCATGGACTCATACTGGTCTACTCTGCGAATCGTATTGCGTCCTTCTCGGCCCTCAAAGCCTTCTCATCCAACGTCCCAAATCTTCCTATCCAAATCCTGGCTGTGACAGAGAATGGTGGAGCCGCTACAGCCATGTTCAGCTCGACCCTAGGTCAAAAACTTATTACGGAAGGGAATGCTCTAGCGGATGAGCTAAGAGGCCACTTCACAACCTGGAGCGGGGAGCACACTGTGGGCATGTACACTCCGTTCTTCAGACAAGTCTGGGATCAAAAGAGTGATATTGAAAAGGCATTCAGGTACTGTGAACTTATAACTTAAAACTTTTGTGGACTTTTGAAGAAAAGAAGATTATAGGAATTATTTGTAGCGTGGGTTCCGGAGAATATAATTTATAAGTTTGACTGTTTGCTTGTTTCCAGAATGGAGTCTCCGCCAATGTACCGAGCTCCACCTTCACTTGGACCGAGACCGAAAGTTCCTTCAGCTGACAGTCAATTAGGCTCGACCAATGACTCGGATGACATTTACGAGCAGCTCCCGAGTGATGACAGTGAGATTGGGAGCGGGGATGCTCTGGTCCGCCCATCCCTCGTCCGACAGCGCCAAGCCGCTCAGCAACAGCAACATCACCAGCAGCAGGGGCATCACAAGCCGAGCAAGATGGAACCCTCTCCCTCGGACAATTTCGTGATGAGAGACCGTGATTTTGACAATTTATGGGCCGGTGCTCGGAGGAGTCACAGGGACTTGGGTTCCAATGTAACGAGCGGCTCGACCGCAACTTCAGGAAATACTAAATCTCAACAACAGGCATATCTCGCCTTTGCGACTGGACGTCGAAGTCATCATTCTAGGTCATTAAATAATAATGGGACGTCGACTCAACTCCGCCAAGCCCATAACTCCGGATCTCATGGACATGGAAACAATGTCCCTGGACGAATTAACATTGCGGAGTACAGTGCTGTGACCGATGCTTTGGCCCGTATGAGACTTCCAAGAACTTCTCCACCTTATACCAACCTCCCGAATGAGGAGTATGTGAGTGATACGGGACATCGAACTCGACCGAATCGTCCGCGACGCAACGCAGGTATATTTGCTTTGTCAAACCTTCAAAGGTAACTTACGAATGATGAGCCAATGATAGAATACTTTTTCCTGGAACCCCGACCTATTCAAATATGATTACGGGAATGTCGAAGTTTACTTTTCTAGACTTGATTCATAATGGCTCTGAGCTTTATATTCACTGCGGCTACAGTTTTGAACAGAGTATCTTCTTGTGCCGTATAGGTCGAATTCCACCACCGCCAAGCGACTCGAGCTCTTCCGCTTCACCCGTTTCTGATCCGGAAGATTTTTCCAGGCCAAAAAGTAGGAAGAAAAGTTTGAAGAGTACGAACGTACGGGCCCGACATCATGCTCCGCCTAAACCAAAAGCAATCTTTACGCCAATCCCCACGTAAGTAATATAACACTGAAGGAACTATAAACTGTGTAGTATGCCCTTCTGCAGAAGACTCTGCTTCCCTATAAGGTCTAAATGTACATAGGTATATTTCGGGGTTTTCAGGGTGCCAAAAGGATTTGTGCCGTATCAACTTTCAGGGGACTCAGGCATTTTCTCAGGCTCAAGAAATAAATCACTTACGATGGAAGAAGGCTCAGGTTAGTTGACTCTTTCGTACCGATAGCGTATGTGGTCTACGCGAGTTTTGGAACTGTATAACCTTCGTTAGGTTAGATTCCAAAGGATGGATATAGGTTAGGTATGCTTGGTAAGGTTTAGTTCTCTGCGGAAGTTCATCTAATCGTACACCTTCGAACCTAACCCAATCATAATTATGTAGCTCTAAAACTCGCGTCGACCACATATGAAATTGTTAGTGACTCTGGTATCGTATTGGGATTTCACAAATGCTGCCTCCCGACCTCTGACTTGACTCCATTTTAACATATTTTCAACATCCGCACATTTCTCCATTTCCAAACCAATCCACCCAAAGTTTTCCATACCTTGCAAAAAGAAGATATGAACTAAAGTAAAAGTGTAATATCTGTAGGACAGAGCTTGGTTTGAGCTTGTGATCATTCAAGTGCGGTTAATGATAAGTGGCGCGCACAATGCACTGGATCCATCACCCTCGTTCCTTTCTCACATATCACCCTGGGAGATTTTAGACCAGAACGGTCTTTTAGGATGCTCCATGGCTCCATGTCGTCCATGTGTCTGTGTACGCATTTCCTTGGGTATGACTAGTGCAGATGGCCCAGTAAAATCGCTTGCGCGAAGAAAATCCTGTGCAGCGCATATTTTGTTTTAAGCAGAGCATTCAAAACAATGAATTATCTCAATTAAAACAAGTTTGTTTGGACGCAGACTTGCTGCGCATATAATATCCTGGTTTGGAACTTCCAATTCAGGGAAACCTTAAAGAATCAATTTCACTCAACACTCAACCCGATGTCATACATGTACTATAATTATGTACAACTCTTGTTCTTAATCATACCTACTGATCCTGAACTGCTGCAAAGCAGGTTTTTCAGGCCTCGGTGCACTGAGCTGCACCAAAAAATTGATTTGTTGACTGAAACTCGGTTTCTTTCCATTTTTTCCCCCAGAAGCCTCCTCACCTGTTGATGTGGAGAAGAAACCATTTGATCGGCTCAAAGAAGACGTGAGTGCTCTGGTGGGTGGTGGGAAGTCGAAGGCGGCTGAGAAGGCCAAGAAGAAGGAGAAAGCTGCTGCAAAGAAACTCACCAAATCTAAATCTACGGAGCAACAGCCACAAGCCACGCCTACATTTGGAGCCACTGTATTTCTCTTTCCCACTTACACTTTACTCCATTATGTCAACTTTCACTGTCTGGCCCGGTCATCATTATATTTTTCTTTTTTTGTAGCTGGAAGAAGCAACAGCTCCAAACGGAATCCTCGAACGCTGCGTGAGATTTATTGAGGAGGAGGGCTTGGAAATGGAAGGGCTGTATCGAGTTCCGGGTAATCGGGCTCATGTGGAAACGCTCTTCTCTCGCCTGGCTGAGGATGCGGGAACTGACCTGAGATCCCTCGACATTCCCGTCAATGCCGTGGCCACGGCACTCAAGGATTTCCTCGCAAAACGCCTCCCACCACCCATTCCCACTGACATGATGAATGAGGTGGAGCGGGTAAGCCCTTCTAGAGAATGGATTATGGATCGTTTCCACGTTCATTCGAGGTGTTGGGAAGAAACATAGCGCACAAAAAACTGCTCTAAAAAGCATAGCACCAGCCAAAGATATAGCTCAAAGTAAATATGCTCTACGAAGCACAATCCACCTTAGATTTGGTTTTGGTTATCATACATTATGGTGTTAGGTTTGGTTATTTTACATTTAGACAGGTTATGTTATGTAAGCAGTTTATCCTTTGCAGATAGAGCCAAACCCGATGCCACAATCACAGTACACGTTTTTCCGCCTGCACACTGCTTCGTCCGGTGTTATCGGCGCTGATTTTTTTTTCCTCAGCTCATTTGTGCGCTATGTTTCTTCGCAAGTTCATCAAGCTTGCTCAATGAACTCCCGCATGGCTGCACTCCCATTACCAATCAATAAAACTCAGCTCCTAACTAATGTGTTATGCTGTTGCGTTTCAGGTGGCATTAATCCCAGACCGCTCTCTGCGTCTCCTTGAGTTGAAGCAATTTCTGCTCCATCTTCCACCACCCAATCAAACAGTTCTCCGAATTGTTTTCACTCACTTGGTTCGAGTGGCGGAGCGGTCACGTATCAATGCCATGGATTCCAAGAATTTAGCAATTTGCTGGTGGCCCACGCTTCTTCCCTTCAGCTTCGTGGACATGCTCCGTTTTGAGCAGATGAGACCACACTTGGAGGACTTGGTTCAGACCATGATTGACCAATTCCCCTTTCTGTTCTGTGGGAAGGAGGACGTGGTGATGGTCTGACATCACCTGTACCCTAACCCTAACCCTCCGCACGCTTCACCCCGTCATTCCCATTCCGTACCGGGTAATTCCTACGCCTCACCACTCCGACGTCCTCCTCGGCCACCACCCGCCGTTGTCCCGCGTCGTCCCCCGGCCAGCACTTCCACCACGTCTTCACGCAGTAGCTACCAAACTCAATTCCAGCGACAGTCCCTGGATATCCCATCACACTACTACTATTACTACCATGACCCAAGGTATTTGGATGAGGAGGATGGGTCCGGGACTCCGCCAACACATGTGACTGGTGCTGGCTCCAGTGCTAGTTGTAATAGTTATCGACGATCTTGCTAAATGTTCCATGGAGGTCCCCGTTTGATCGGAGGTATTCTTTGGAATTTAATGTTAATGTTAAGTATTTCTAAATAATTACTAATGTAATGAGTAATGACATCAGAGCACAATTTATAAAATAAGGTTTTATGACTCAAATTGCACAAGAGGATATGATAATAATGTCGGAGGGATTAGGAACTCAAAAAAAAAGAAACTAGTTTTCCATTTTTATCTAGAAGAAGAAATACTGTAACAGGTAGGTTTACATTGAAATCTTTTACAATTTTGAAAATTGCTCTCTTGGCTTCTTGTGAAAAAAAACACAGTGTGTTCAGTTCAGAAAATCAAAAAGCAGTCTCTCAAATTCACAAATCACAACAAGAAACTTTGTTGTAATTGTAAACTCATGATGAATCTCAGCTCAATGTCGTTTTTGCATTTATTTTGGGAGAAAATGACACTGACAACGATAGGAATCGTGGCATTTTAAAATACAAGATAAAGTTTAAACGAATGTGATTTATTTTTAACTGTTTTTCAAAACGTGAATCATTCTTCTTCCGTCTTTCCTTTGTTGAGAATTAAAGTTGTCATTTTAATAAGTCCTTGTTGAAAACTACGCTACTGTTGCATTACCCGCTTGAGTGTCAAGTTTCAAGTTACCTAGTATATGTAGGAAATACTCTCTGCACAATTAGTTAGCGAGCGTTTAAATGTATCTCGTATAGGGATAGGGTATGTACAGTGAAATGCGAGGGTTACGGAAGTTTTGCTTGCATTGTGACCTGTCACAAGGTACGTGGTTTTATATCCAAATGCATAACTTCTGAACCATGAACATTTATCCAAAAAACGCGCTATTTGCAACAAGGGCATGCTTACTTCGAGAATTTTATTTAAATCAAATTTGCCGGACTTCAGGGTCACCAAGCTCTTGACCTCTTGACATTTGGTCAAAACTTCTTTGAATAAAACTTGGTTTTTATGAGCTATACAACGTTTGTCATATTGGTCTAAATAGCAATCCTCAAAAGTTAGCTCGACCTGGTTGCAAATGCCATGTAGGTTTGGATAAGTCTATGCGACCCATTCGTATCGTAACGAATTCCATTATATGGCTATATGAAGTTAGGAGCAAATGAACAAAGATTTACTGTAATTCTTATACTTGTGAGACTGAATGATTTTAGAAGCAGAGTTGTGAAAGTGCAGGTAATGCGTAAATATTTAATTAAAGTACTAATTACATTGATGGATCATGAATAAAAAAAAATAACAGCACTACAATTACACTACGAATATGATGACAATGAGAAGCTTTTCTAGGTATGTATCAGGATTCTAAATAGTATAAAGTAAAAAACTACTGCTCAGTCTCAGCTTACTTAATTCAAGAAGCTAATCGTCTTACTCTACAAATACATATAAAATTTGGATCCAAAATATGAAGTGAACGTAATTGTCTTAATGAAGGTTGGCTTACTAATTGTAATTCTACACGTATTTACTTGGATAGAGCATGTTATTCACGCATCTAACTGACACTGAAGTAAATTATTGTGAGTAAAAGGCATTGTTCCAAGTAGGTCAGTAGTTCGTGTACTTTTCTTGTAATGATTAATGATATATTTTTGTTGTGATTTCACTGTACTTCTTGTGCGTGAAGAACAAAATTTGTTACTTAAAAAACTAAGTCTTACTGTGCAAGTCTTTTTTGTTTTTCGTTTGTTGGATTTTGATAAGCCAAAAAAACACAAACATTGTTGATACAAAAAAAAGTTATTTTGGTTTTTAAAAAAAAATACTAAAAAAATTTATTGTACATATTTAAAAAATTTAAATGGAATTTAGTACTTTTTTGAACGAGAGCTGTAATGTAACACTCTGAGTCAATGTTTGTAAATACAGAAAAACACAAAACGTTGAATTATTGAATTTAATTTAGGATTTAGGCCGCTGCACCAATCTTGTGTAGGATATTAAGTTAAGGTATAGCATTCAAATATAGAGTTGGTGCACATTTTTGAAGGGTACAAACGAATCAAGTTATGAATGATACCCAGGTATTAGTGGTCAGTTTAAACTAATGGGGCTTATTACAATTTTGAATACGTAAATAATACGTGGAGAAAGCGCTCTGTGTAATCTGTAATCTCTAATCACAAATTATTGGTCACAGCTCACAGCTCACATGCTACTATATGGTGTGTAATTTAGGCCAGGCCAAGCTCAGTAGTTGCCACTAAATTGTAGCTATTAATTGTATCTATATCCATTAAGTACTGATAACAATGATGATACTGTTTAGCTACCAGCCTCCAGGCAAAATAAAAATATTCCAGAATGATCTGAATTGTGACTCACAAGAGGGGTATTATAAATAGTTTATAAAATATTCCTCAATTACCATCCTAGTTACTGATCTTTGAATGAAAGTACTGATATACAACTAATTCAATTTATTGATGAATAATAAAAAGTCTACTAAAATATTATTGGGTGGATATTTGTGTAATAATTTACAAAACTGCACAGGTCAGGCACTGGACATATGGTTTCTTAAGAGCAACGTGAACAAAGCCTCAGTTCAAAGTTCAAACTCACTCCGCCAAAGTGTGCGGACTATAACGTAATTAATTATTTACGGTACGGACGGTTTGTGTGTAGTGCGTGTATTACATATGTATGTATAATACCTGACATCAATCATATTATTATCATCACCATCTAACGTTAGCCCTAACCCTACGCTATATAAAATACTTGCGACATCTAAAAGCTGCACGTTACTTGAATCAATGAGGTCGAGATGGTTCTATTCAAGCGTTGCGTTGAAAGTTGAAACGTACGTACCTACTACATGGTACTTACACGTTGCTGGTGGATCTTTCTATCCCCATCCCCATGCGCCGCGCCACGAACACAATACGTTTCATCTCCATGAGGGTACATATACCTACTAGTTAAGTCCGTAGCATCGTCGATGATGGTCCGTAGTCACAAACTGCATAACAGTAAAAGGGACGCTTGACACCCAGTCTTGCTTACATGCATACCTTGTATGTATATCTAGTGCAAGTGCCTTCTTCGTCGTCGTCGTCGGTAGATGTATTCCAAATTCTAATACCCAGCTAGATATTGTGTGACAGGCAACAGGTAATTCGTGTTTTATACGCGTTTCAGACTCGCGTGAGGAAGAAGGTCAAAGGTGGAGCTGATTCAAGGTGAGTTAGTGTTTTAAAGTTTGTCGTTAGCAGAGGAGATTAACATTTTTTATTTGAATTCTGATTCGGAGAATTTGAATTGAATACTGTGTTGAATTCTTTAGCAGATGTACGTTAACCTTTAGCATAAAGTTACGGCCTTTTTTCGAAACTAAATAAAGCCTTTATAATATAGTGAATTTGCAGTTGATAGTGGCGGCGGTCGGGTGTCGGGATCGAGGTAAGAGACGTAGCGTTGGGTTGTTCGATAATCGGCCGATGTTATTCGACGTTGTTTTCAAACATCGGTAATCGGTACGCCGATTAGTCGTTGAAAATCCCATAATTGGCCCTCCGATTGATCGGCAAATCGAAAATTACATACAATCAACAATACACAGATGTTTAACCTCTAACCTTTTTTTTATTTTTTTTTTTTATTAAACCAAAGGAATTCAAAGCGACATATATATATACATCATGGACACAGAAACAACCCAATGTATTGGGATTTATGTAACTATGCCTTAAGAGTTATTCTTTTCAACTTTTGTTTTATAAAATGTTTTCCTAGGTTTCCGAATATCCTAGCTGTTCCCGATCCAGCTATGATAACTATTGGGGGAGTCTTAATTGGAATCACATCCGTGGATATTCTGATGCACTTAAGTAGGAACGAACTCGCGCAGTACGTAAATCTGATTAATAATATTTCACTAAGACATAATTTTAACGGTCGATCCTCTTAATTAATTGTTGAAACTTTCCATACACAGTGCAGCAATTAGTAATGACAGAATGGGCCGAATAACACGGCATTTGCTGTCTCAGCGGAGCTTCTATCCACTGTATCCACCAGATGAAACCGTACCATTGGATACCGAAAAGTTGACAGACCATGGGCAGTTGGATTACACACCGCATATTTTGGTCGTGCCGTCTGACTTGCGTCACTTCATCAAAGATGTAGACGGCACTGTTGTCATAAATCCGGAGCGTCTGACTAAGGGTCACTCAGGCGGAACGTATGCCCGTATCCTGATTGACCTTCCCGATGAATCACAGGAAGAAATTAAAAACGGGTCACCTATTGCTGACTTTGTCATGGGTGAAATATTAAAGATATAACGAACGACCTGGATAAAATATGGTTTTACTTATTGACCTATTTTATGTACAAAGTATCCTAGTAATTGTCGAGTCACAGGTCCTGATGAAATTCAGTGCCTTCATCTTCATGTGCATTACAATACAAGGAATTAAACGACAATAATAAATCCCATTCCTGGAGAAAGATATGGTTTCATTGTTCCACTAATCGAGCTTCTATTTGATACCTTATAAAAATCGCTAATCCGAATTAGAATGAGAACGGATGGAACACATTTCTTATTTCAGTTCGCTTTTCCGCTGGTGCTGGTTATGAGCGTGAGCGGGAGGTAAATCTGTCGAGAAAACGAAGTTGAAGTAAGTGTAAGTCCCCTTTAGCGTTGTTGGATCTAATATTGATATAAACAGTGTCGATTGTCAGCCTTTCAGTCGTAAATCTGAATGATACAAAAAAAAAAATAAAAAACCACAAGATATTAGATGGCAGATTATGATGAAAAGGCTAGTTTAGTATGAGTTTGCATACACCGGTTACATCTCTTTACCCTATAATGACTAATGACATTAAATGGGGAGAGCATTTTGAGACTCGGTCTTGACTTTGTCTAAAATCTTGGCATGGAATAACAACAAAAATTGAAAATTTTGTAGTCAAGCTTCGTTTGCCCTTCCGGGCCCTTTAAGAAACTGTACCTTTCACCGAATAAGTTCACCAGACTAACATTATCGTTTTCAATTTCAATTTTTGTCACATTATATTGAGTTAGCTGAGGTGTGGGTTTTATAATTTCGTTGATAGTATATTTCTAAGTTAAGGTTAGGTCAGTTTAAAATAAGTTCCCCGTAAGCAGAAGGGAACTTTTTTCGAGAATTTTTTCAAAGAACCAACTGGACCTAACCGAACTCGGCTTAAGAAAAAGAATACTCTGTGGTCATTTATTCCAACGTAAGTAACCCAAAGTATATTGAACTACCTAAGCTAAAAAGTGGCTTTTCCACGCCAAGATTTTAATCTTCTGCTTTTGAGTGAACACCAAGGAGCTGATACAGCTCCTTGAACACAGTGAATCTACTCCTCGCGACTCATGCCGTTTTCCTGTACGCCTTATTCAAAATTGGACCGGCACCACCACCTCCTCGCTTTCTAACTGCCCCAATAATGTTGGCGAGTAGCAGCAGGGTCCCACCAAACTTCTTTCAGGCATCATATCAGGTATACGAGGTATACGCATCGGGTGTACGTGCCAGGAACACAGCCAACAGACAGAGTACTGGCAGTACCTTACAACCTTCACTTCGTCGGATGTTGTTGGAGTCCGAAGTGGAATTGGATTACTAGTTGGAGGTAAACGTTGACAGAGTCAACAGTAGTAGTACATAGTACCTGATAGCTTCGTCAATTGTGAAGCATCAAGCTAGGAATCGTGTGGAATTGACAATCAGCGGGTTAAATGCAAACAAGCCTTTGGAGGTTAGTGAGTAGAATTCTTGTTGTAGGCAAAGCCTATCCTTCAAAGCACTACCCCTGCTCCGGAAACGGAGCCTTCTGGAATACAAGTGTACGAAATCTACGAAAACTAGAATTTCGGTCCACAAACTGCAACAGCCGGTAATGCTTTCACACTATCAAATCAAAGTATGCACAAATGTATGTATGTGTTAGGATCAGAGCCCGAAAACGACCAATGCCCGAAAAGTACATGAAATATTGAGAATTATTCAGAATCG
>JAQFYT010001185.1:0-17921 GCA_034694925.1 Ceratophysella denticulata
ATTGAGTTTCGCTGTAATAATATCAATCGCAATGGTTTTATAAAACATAGGGAAATTGCCATTGATTTCACGGGTTGCATTTTTAGATTTCGGGGTTTAGTTTAGGTATTTTTGGAAGTAGGCGGCTTTTTCGAGCTTACACGGAGCACGACGGTAAGCAATCCCTGCCCCTGACCTGGCGTCGCAGTTACTTGGGGTTTTGCATATCATTTTTCAAGCGAGTGTACCTTTGTAGCCTATTTGTAGTATAATTTTTTCAATGTTAAATTTAGTGAGGCCAGTCATAGTGGCTCCGACACTGATCTAGTTATTATATGTGATACAGGGTTAAATTTTTAAATTCAATTTCACGTTCTGAACACTAGATTCAAATCAATCTAACGCACTTTCAACCAATTTTTAACGAATGAGTATATTGATTACAAATACCTGATTCTTATGCTTAAAGTATAATTTTATTTGACTGAATTCTACAATAAAAATTGATTGAACCTGTATTGCAATTTGAGCAAAAATAATGAATACAGAGAGAGTGCAAGCTGATTACATGATGTAATTGCTAATAACAAGTACAGATATTATACCTTATAAAAAGTGTAAGAACAGCAAACCGAAATTGAAATAGGTTCATATCTAACTCACATATTAGTTTGAAGAAATTATTCAGGTTAAGTAAGACTCCTGAATTTAGTTCAAACGACACGGTGAGCCCACCTTTTTGATGAGATCATTAGGAGATGAACAAAGTACGAATGAATTATTCGACTACTTGATGTTCCGCCATGATTAACAAAGTTTGAGCAAGAACAAGGAGATTTCTGTCTTTGGAAAACCAGCCTTTCAACTCACCCTTTCACCGTTTATTTGCTTGGGAAGGAAGTTTCTCAGGCGTCACACGTTCTGTGGTTTGGTTGGGAGCGTCTGTCTTCGGATGGGTCCATTCAAATCTTTCTGCTACCATGTCCAAACGGGAAACGACGAATCGATGATATTGGTTAATACCGTCAAGTCATGCTTGGAATACCTTTGAAATGACAAGGTTTCAATGAAATATGTGATAGGTACTTTGGAGTCCTTTTGCTGAAAAGTATTTCAGGTTTATGATTCTATAGATTACCGCAAAGATTCTAAAGATAGCGATCAGAGCTTTCTCTTGTCGAAACTTACAGATTATAACTTCCCGGCTGGTGGAAATTGACACGGTGACGCAGTTAACTCACCACCGTACAGAAATCCGACAAGACAATCCAGTGTGATTTCATTTACCCTTCTCATTTGCATTATCATCTTGACTTTCGGAACTTTTGAGTGACACACTAGTTAATAACAAGTTTCGGAGAATAATAACAATAACAAACCATCCGAGAATTTAATAAACCTAGTCATAACACTACTGAGATGACATGACACGACACTGAAAACTAAAACTGTCACTTAACTTCCAGTCAAGCTCATGAACTCTAGTCAGTCACGGACTCAAGTAGACTGAATACGGAATTCAATTTGATTTTCATTTAAAACTTTAGGCAGAATTTCCATTTCCTTGTCACGACTTGTTCGTTTATCGAGTCTCCGGAGATTCAGAATCTATTTAAATACTACAATTGTGTCCATCCAGTTTGGTCTTAATTCAATTTTGAAATCCTATAAAATAATACAACTCCAGCTTTAGCAAATGAACATTTGAATTTAGAAAAAAAATCAAGTCAAATATAACGGGGGTAACATTAAAACTTATGCATCTAAAATATCCTTAATAAAAATATGCACGCAAATAAGTACATTCTGTGTTTACTGCTCTAGTTCTAATTTCGTGATCCAAAATTGGAATTTCAACCTCCAGCCGTGGAGTGGCACGTAAAACACGTCCTGAAACTTATTAGCATGGATCTCGTGCTCCAGCCTGTGTTATTATTTCCATTGTCCGCTATTCAGAAACCGAGTAATTTTACTGTCAAAAACACTCAACTCACCCTCGCGTCACTTGTAGTCACGTTTTGGCTGTTAAACAAGCCGTAATTACGGTTTTATAATCTACGGACAAATTGATACTTGATACACTCATCCCAATGCAAGTGGTTTTCAATTTACTCGTCATAAAAATATTTGTAATTTTTTTTCAACTACATTTACATTTCTATCTAATCTACGTATGTATAGCTCACATTTGACAAACATTCAAGACAGACACCGTGTAAGTGTAACTACACAATTTTGTGGATCTAGACAGTATGCTGACAGATTTGAGAAGATACACACTCATTTAAATTTATTAGGACAAACTAAACATTTACTTAATTATAAACTTTTTTTTTAGTTTTGATATGAGCTCATCATCACACTCCAGTATGATTCCTTCCACTTTCTTCACCGTTCTATCTCGGTTAGGTAAATTGGTAAACTTATTACTTGCTTAGCTTTCTCTTCAGTTCATCAAAACTGAAGTTTTCTGAGATTTTATTTATTTTTGTTAGGTATACATATATTTAAATAGTTCTAACATATTTTTGTGTTTGCCTACTCGACTCTGAACAAAATTTTTATAAACACCTCTCATGAACATTTTTATTTATACATTCGGAATGTCTCACTCAATTAAAAAAAGTTCAGTGCTTTGCAGTTACAGTAGAACTTGAGTTACTAATCTAAATCCGCGTGCGAATTTTTAGCTGTAACGACAGTGTCGTCGAAATAAGAAAAGGGCACAAAGTTTCTAATTTTCTTAAATATTTCCATTGCCGTACGTTTACTCTTAGTATTTCTAATTACGTGCGCAAAAAAAAATCAACTAATTAGTTAATTTAAAGTATTACTCGTGACTCGAACCAGTGTTGTGCTCTGCAGTATAAAGGTATTCGAATAGTTAAAATATTCATGACAGTTTCTACAATAAATATACAAAGCACAATAGAAAGCCAAGTGTAATTTCAACTAAATAACACGAACTTGATTATGATTGTCATACCAGGAACGCGAATAATTTTCGACATCAAAACTAAGCCTTTACGAGTCTAGGGTATCTACCAAACGGATAATTAAAAAAAAGAAACGGCAATTTAGTTCCGTCCCGTCCGGAGTAATTCTTGCATTCCATTGGGCACGGTGATAGCAAAAAGACTAACATATGATACACAATTCAACTCCAAAATGAAAAGAAAATTGTTTCGAAATCAAACGATGGAACGATATTTACTTGGAATAATTAAGTCATACGGAATACAGGGTTGGATGACTAGGTGAAAATAAATCTACCCGGTTTGGAAGAATAAAATGTTGACTAAATTCAACAGTTAAACTCAGTACATGATTTTCTTCAGAAAAATGATTTAAATAAATTCTCGAATCCGGAGATTTAGGTAGAACGGCCTCCTATTTATAGTCACCTACTCGCTGTCCTGCCTGTTGCAACCAAATGCTTGATTGTGAGAAAGCAGGGTAGTATTAGAACATACAAGAGATGATCTGCGAGTGGTGATACGGCGGAGTGATCGTTGCGACCCTGTTCCGCTCTTCTTCGCGTCTCGGCCTGATCAGGCGTCAGATTATTGTTGGGTGGAGAGTCGAGTGAATCTCTCGGAGCCACAGCTGTCAAAGGACACAAATCAAAGAAAAACAAAGTTAGGTGGTTTCAGGTCAATCAATGAAACGTCCAGTCGTCAATCCGTTTATGGCATGGAAAGAGGAAGTGCCGTAAA
This sequence comes from Ceratophysella denticulata, assembly GCA_034694925.1. NCBI lineage: Eukaryota > Metazoa > Arthropoda > Collembola > Poduromorpha > Hypogastruridae > Ceratophysella > Ceratophysella denticulata. The sequence goes on from JAQFYT010001185.1 coordinate 3,696, forward strand.
TAGTGATCATGATCATCTCATGGGCTCATCACGTAACGACCAATCAAAGCTTTCAGGCTATTAACCTCTCGACTTCGTTTTATTTGATCTCTCGAATAATATACCTACTTTCACGAGCAGGGTACATGAGCATTCGATTAGGGTGTGGTCAGATAAGTGTCAATTCAGCGCAACATTCTAACTTCTGGGTGACTCATTTTTCACAAATAAAATAGTGCAACAGTGTTTGTACATATTTGTATTATTTTGACTATGGTGACGTATTTTTCTGTCAGATAAAAGTAGATTATTCGGTACAACCGGAGTTAATCAAATTGTGTATTCCCAAATTCCATAAACCAAAACTTCCCTTCAAATAATCCTGAAATACTAAATGTCGTAGATCAAGAGTTCAACGTTACACGGTTAAGATTTCATAAACGGGCGGGGAGGAATCTCGTTAATTCGTGTTAGGTTAGGTTATGGTTATCCAAATGACCCTCCGACTATATTGTGACAACTTGTGCCCCGCCGCCACGAATTTTAGAATCTGAAATCCAGACTTTTAGAATTCGGGATTTCAGAAGGCGTGCATAAGTAAATCAAATTTATAATGCCAATAAAATAAAATGGTTTATTAAACTTTTAATGCAATTTAAATTTACAAGAAAATCAGGTTGATTAGATATAAATATAAGAAAGCGCAGAGTAGGTAGCGTGAACGCGAGAATATTCCATAGTACTACAATAGACTTTCATGATGTTTCTGTGACTATTTTATGCTCTCTAATTTCAGATGAAGATAAAGTGCGGTTGGGCGGTGATACGATACTTCAGTTTCAGTATCAGCAGAATCATTTATGTCATTTGCGGTCACCTTGGTGAAGGCACTTAAACTCTCCTAGAGTAGGATTTTATAGCGGTGCCGGTTTCATGAAGGGTGACTATGGACTATGGGACAATGCAGTTTCAGTTCATCGACGTTTTAAAAGCTCCGTGTCGTTATGGATCAAGGTGTGCTTTGCGGATCAATACTGTAATATTGTATACCTGATTATGAGAGCAAAGTATAAACGAACTTTCAATTGCATGACTAAAGATGAGAAGTAAAATATTTATGTCATTCTCCCTCATCGTTGGCACCTTTATTATTGACACAACGTGTCAATGTAGCGTTTTTGCAACAGTACCACTAGAACTTCAGAAAACTCGAGATGTATGAAAAGGAGTGTTTGTCGTTTATTACGTTAATCGATTAGAAATTCGAAAGCTCTGGTATTGTGTAGCGTCAATACAAATCAACACATATCTGTGATGTTGTGCGTACTTGCTCTATGATCTATGACGCCCGCTAATACATGCCCGTTGTGCATCACTATCATTATATCAACGATTCGAAAAACGGTTTCTTCGTTACAATGCGCACAATGCATTAGGTATATATTTGTATTTTATGTATGTTGCTGACGGGAACAGATTGCGTATGATTTTGAGTAGAATTGTTCAATTTTCAACCAAATTAAAGTTTACTACAAGGTTGGTCGACAACAAAAGCTTGGTTTACTACATATAAAGATATTTGTTGCCAGTGAATTTTTAAAAAAAATGACCGAAGAAAGCTCAGTATTTTGTCAAACAGAAAGGACACCAAGTCCAAATAAGATATGTGCAAATACACATGTCCCAGTTTATCCGTTTTACTAAACTGAGCAGCTGAAATTATGATGAAATTCTGGATGGAGAACTTGTCGGCATTCCTGATCGTTCTTCAAGGAACAGGAGAAGTTTGAGAATAGGCGACAGAAGTTCAGAAATGTCATTTCATTTCCGATCCAGAATTTGTCCGCTTATAAGTAATATTGAAGAATGTTCGGAAAAAAAGTACGCGAGAAGCACCCATATACTCTTACGCACGATACTCAATCATAATGGACTCTTCGGTATTGGAATGCTTGTGTCACATTCCGCTCCGCATAACTTCACTATTGCCTTTGGTGAAGGACGCCTAAAAAGATAAAGTAGTACGACATATGACATAAGGCCATCAGGGCGCCTCTCTTTCCTAAAAATACGCAACGCAAAGTATTCTGCGCTTTAGGACCCTAAATAGCTATTCGTAACCAACGAACTCATTAAAATTGTAATAGACATGTTCTCCGGTACATCTTGGAAAATTTTTCATAAAGCGAAGGCCAGACTAGAAGCCCATTCTTTTTACATAATGCCCAATTCAAATGATTTTTTTACGCTTAATATGACATTTAGTGGTTCATATATTTCATGGCATCTTGCCAGTACTATACTATTCAATAATGCCGATCACCAGGCAGAAATGCCTGATATAAATATATGAAATAAATAGTCCTCGAAGAATATACGAAAATATATTCAAACATTTTATCTACCCTTATAATTAGGGTGCGTTGAACCTGTAAATTTTCACTCCGATTTTCTGCAACCAACGCAAAATACATTAACAAGATATAGTTGCATTGGCGGTGCGACGCTTCGCTTGGGATACTGCTTTCTCCCTGCTCATTTTTTGGGTTTGTGTACATTTGGCAGAGCGTTGTTGAGCCTTGGTTCATGGAGCCTGTCATCAGGACGGAAGGAGTGATCAAACACTAGTGCCGAATCTCGAGATCCGGGGTTGGAAGTCGGGTGGGTTTTTCTTGGCAGGCCACGGCGTAGCAGAGGGAAGTGGAGATGGGGAGAAAGTGCGGGGTTAAGAGCCGCCTGAATGGGGAGATGATGTAATCCGTCCCAGACTCACAGAGTCGGAATTCAAGTGGATGACAGAACACTCCAGGAACCTTTTGTCATAATTCAACAACGTTTCTCCATTTCATGAATATTCAGATTTCGGCAAGATTTTTATCAAGAGATACACAAGCGAACGCAGGGAGCTCGACTGGAAACTTTCTTTTTCTGCATTTTGGGGGAAATGAGCAATGTGGACCTGAATGCGTTTTCAAACAAGGCTAAGCATTCATGGTTAATAACAAAACCACATAAGGTATATACGTAGTATTATACCTACGCATTTCTAAAAGCTAAGATCAATACCAAACTGTATGCAGATTTGTTGCATAGTATATTCGTTTTCCTTAGTATTTTTTTAGTAGAATAAATACTTTGTAAATTATATTTCATTTGGTATGATATACTGGTAATAATACGAATCTGGATTTTCCTACTTGACATTTTTATGTGAGTACGCCAAATATTAAAGTTCATCGTTTCTAAGCTTATAAGAATTTTTTGCGATGTACAATTGTTTCAGGCAAAGAACTATTGTCGAATAATTTTTGCATATATATATATATTACATACATACAAACCCACTAATTGTAATGTGATACATTATCCTATGAATAATGGCAAAGATTTGGACCCTCAACCCTCAAAAACGGTTTGACGCCTTTGGGAGCCCTGAACTAATCAGCGTAATTGGTAAGAACCAGTCGGAGACAAAAGTGATATCCTGTGTATATCAATGCAATGAGAAACTTGAAATTCAGGACTTCAAGATCTCTAGTCTCGACCTGAATTTTGTTTTGTGTTTCGGCTCCGCAAATATTTACTTAGCATTTGAGACGAATTGTAAAGTTCGTACTTTGAACTTCACTCTGCATCTCCTCAACACTTCTGTATTTCCAAACGACGACTACCTGACTCTTCGCTATCGGCATGATATTTTCTGAAAGCCCAAAACTCAAAACCTAGAGCATAACAGCTTATGCATTGAATTCACATTCCAATGCGCTCGGGGTCGAGAATTTAGAGTTTAAATTTAAAAAGCATTGCCTGGCTTTACCCGTACAATATATTCTTAGTATTACTAAACGGATCAAAATAATGACATCATCAGTTCTCAGAATAGCCTGAAATTCTGAAAACGTTATATGCTGAATACAGTACACTGCAACCAGTAAACCGCTACCTAATTAACTTATGCTCATTAATTAGCACTTTGCCGAGTTGCCCAGCCCACTTACCAAAAGTCCATTGGGACTCCGGGTTCTTGTGATGATGATGGTGGTTCGTATTCTTATTCTCCGTGCTCATTGGCGGTGTAGCGAATCCTACATACAAGTATTGAATATCCCGAATTAGAATAGAATACAGCGGCTTGCTGCTTTATCCGGATTGTTTATACTTGAGTCGTAGTTCATAAGGTTATCATACATGTGTTGACTTAAAACCTACATTAAATTACAAGTATTCTCATAAATAAGGGTGCCACGTCATTTAATCCAGAGCAGTTGATTAACAATTCAAAGTGAATTTATGCGCTTTGATAAACGTTGTATAATCCAACATCAGACACTGTTATATGTAATGCAATTCCGAGCACTTTCAGCACAACAAACAAAGTCCTATTTCCCGAAGAAAATCGACGTGAAACAGGTTAAGCTGCTTCTGCGTTGAACATTGAGAAGAATCCTAATTAATTATATTAAGGGCTAGGCCAAAGCTTCTGTAATTAACCATTAGAGCTACTGTGGAAACTAATTAATACGGACTCACCTGGGAGAGTCACGACTTGATTCTCTGTAGCACTCGACGTCACCTTGTTCATTTTAATCTCTGAAACGAACGAGAAAACAACAATAATTAACCGGGCGGATCCTTCTCAAGCGGTAGAAGAGAGATAATGCGATTAAATTGACTGAACACTATGCCTTGGGTATACTTGAGTAAACATCAAAACAGAAATACCGCTATAGGGTCTTTAAGGTTTGTCTACTTACTGCAAAAATGTTTGTTAATAGCTCTGCACAGTAGGATATAAAGGAGTTGGAGGGGAGCATAAGACGGAAAACGGAAAAATGGGGGAACCCAAGAAGGCAGTCTTGAGTGTAATCATAAATAATGCATTTTCTATATGGGCAATAATGTGACTTTCCGGCTGGAGCCAGCCTGGCTCGCCGCCGCCACCGCCACAATGGCACATGAGAGGGGAAAGTAAGTCAGGGTCTGGGTAACAATTTGGATAGCTTTATTCCACAATGGAATTCCATGGGTGCAGTGCAATAGGTTCGACTTTTTTTGTTTTTACTTTCTCCAGCCAGCTAAACAACTGATTCGAGTTTCTGTTATGTCCATAGCTTATTTCAACAAAAATACCCAGATATATGAGCCCGGCATTGCATCAAAGAAATAGGAGTTCATTGGCCGTTAGCCGAACGCCGTGCTTTTTGCTCTACGCAATGAACGTGATTTTTTAAAGATTATGGATTTACAAAACTTAACTGAATAGTATTAGTCAATTGCATACCATGAAACTAAACCAAGTAAAACTAGGACCTATACATTTGCCCAATATTCATACAACTTTAGAAACTTTTTTTTGGGACCGGACAACCATCGAGCCTAACCCAGTATTAGATAAACAAAACGTTTTGTCCTGTATTTAAAATTTTATGTAATTATATTCATTAGGTTGCTTATTTCGTTAATATCAAACACAGCAACAGCAACCCAGTACTACAGCAATACATGGTTGCGTTGCACTGACAAAGAAATTAGGATTTCAACCCCTGCTCAGCTTCCCCTGCAGTTGCTTTCTCTGGAGTTTGAGTGAGACATGAGCATCTATTCCATCCTTTTTTCAGTTATTTCCCCGTTGCGAGAAGGAGATAAAGCCCGAGCTTCCGCCTCAATATTACTCACTGGAATTTGATATGATTCTCATAGAAGGGAGAAAGTGGGATAAGACAAGAGAAAAAGCAATATGTAGCCCTGGATGGAAGGATATGTATTTTATTCCCGACTTCCGTTCTTCTTCCCCTGCCAAAACTCATATGGCTGGAATTCTAAAACAATTTCTAGTTGTTCTGAGAAGGCTACGTAGGTACCTAAATATTAAACTCGACTTCGTTTCATAGAAACAATGTCAATGTACTAACTTTAGCAATGTTTGTCACTACTTTAGTCCTTTTAAACTATGTTATACGTGGTCGTATTTGTGACAGAAAAAGCATATTGAAAATTCTATTCTAAAATTAACTTTGGTGTAGCGTTGTTGAATTGTTAGTATTAAACTGAATTCTGACTTGCGAAAGTGATTCTGTAATAGGTAATGCATTTGTTTAGGATATCATAGAGATATTTGATCAAATCAACCTTTTTTTAATTCTATTTAGTGTCGAATTTGCATTCTTGCCAATATGCTGGATTAAATTGTGTACTGGAATTGGAATGTACACCTGTACTTCAAAATTGCACAAAAAGTATTAGATTATTAATTTAATGCTTGTAGTGAACTTTAACAGCGCATAACTTGGGATAACTTGAGAACAAACCCTCACAGCTTCCATATATGTACAATCTAAGTTTGTAATGGTTGATTGAATGGAAAATAATACGGTTGAGCAAGCCAGAGAATGTAAATAAGGCGCGTCGCTTGCCCAACTATTATGATGAGAATGACAGATTGTATTTAGATCTAATATCTGTTGAGAGCAGAATGATGGAAGAGGCTATAATGTGTTTTCGTGAAACTCGATATTCCGTCTTCTTTGACACGCTATACGGACATTGATATTAAGTTAGGTAAAAATACACTATTTCTAATCTTCACAAGACAATGCTCTAGGTATATCTGTTTCGTATAATCTTCTACTTTTTCAAACTTTCAAGGGGACGCATGACGCATGATTCCGATGTTCAATACCTTATAGGGATACAGGATTATAGTATCAATTTATTATGCTGCTGCTATCAATATTCGTCGTTGAATTGTGGCTCGAATATTCTTTAATTTGATGAAATTTGAGGATCCAATTGACTGTACAAGCTGCATTAGCGCACACTTGTTTACCAATAAAATCCAAATATTTGCTCACGATTTTACAATAATTTGCATATTTCATACAGCTTCAAACAAATTTATGGACATCAACATTTCAAGATTTATGAATTTCCCCATAGCTAACACATTTTAACAAAAGCTATCGATTCGGGCCACTTAGAGCTGACACAAAACCGCTTTAAATTAGCTCAGAACCTGCACGAACGAATGCCAGGAGATAGGAAATAGGGTAGGGACATGAAAAAAGCGGAGAGAAATGCATCTCTTCCGGGATCCAGATCACGGGCGTTAAATTGATTCAGAAGGAAGTTTGACCGGCGGCACGTGGGGGGAAGGTTAGCCGGTTCCCGGAGATCCATTTCCTGTCCTCCTAACTTGTGATGTGTGGCTGCGGTGGTGGTGGGAGGGTCCCTGAAGGCTTACGACATAGCTCAACCCTTCGTTATCCTCGCTATACCGCCCTCGTGGTGGACAGTTAGAGTTGTATTCCAAACTTCCTTGATCCATCTTCTCACCACAGGGGTTTTTGGAGGAAAAGAGATCGATTTTATGCTAAGTAACTCGCCCTACCCCCTTCCCTCCTCCTGTCTGTCTCCGCTCAGCCCAGAACCACAATTCAAAATGCATTTTTGCCACCCATCCTCACTAACTACGCCAAGAAAAGATGCGGCGGAGGGGAAAAAGTGTCCGTGGACAATTCAACTCAACTTAAATGTACTCGACCTTGTTTGGTTTTCTGGGTCATTGCTTTTAGAACACGGTTCTTTTGAAAGAAAACGTATTTATTTGCTTAAAAATTGTCACAACCTATAATCCGTAGAATAATTGCCTAAAATTAAAGTTGTACAATTACAATTATTGCTCGCAACAAGAATATCCTCAACACAACAAAGGTGTGCTTCACGTACAACTTGCAATTACGGTTTCCGCTAAGCGGAGTTTCTGTGAACCAACGCTAAACGTTAAACCGTTCAAGTAATTACACTGCGGAAGTTTTCTAAATTTTACAATGTTCTTGTAAGCAAAATCTATCCTATTTCCAAACAGGACGCAACCGAACAAATCAAGCTGTAACATTGTTGTAACTTTTAAGTTGCCTTATATGTAATGTTTATCTAAATTAGATTATTTGGAAATGTGCAAGGCGCTGTACGGCGCAAACAAATGTGTCGCGCAAAAACCAAGATTCGGAAAAAGGTTGGAAATATTTTAAAAGTATTTCAATTGCCAACAAGGCAAGGGTTGAAGGGTTGATCTGAATGACCGGCATCGAATTGCCGTAGAACAGGAGAAAGAGGCTCTATTTCATATTTTTCTGATATTATTATTATGAGCACTCCGTTTTTTCTGTGTTGGTACACATGCGGTGAGAATCTGGAGAAAGCTTTGGGGATGTCGTGGAGGGATAAGTAATGGTGAGAGCACGGGAGGAAGGAGGCGAGTGACAATCCATTTACACACTCTTCCCGATCCAGCCCCTAAGATCACAATCACTATCACTCTTCCGCCTCCTGCCCGCCTGCCAACGGAGTCCAACGGGGTGTGGATCAAACAAATATACTCATACTTACGCCTCTAGTCCATGTACTGAACAATTGGGAATTGCATCGTGAGAGAAAGTCCGTCCGCAGGGTCTTCAGCGGACGAACCATAAGCTTATTACACTCGTTTTACTAGCCTTGGCCGCATTTGCATTGTAGTTTGTAGTGTGGCGTGGTTCTTGAAAATCAACGGGGTGGAAATACAAGGCAGTTGCACTTGAATTATTATCTCAAACGCAAAGGGTACTTATTCCCAAAACTCACCCCTCCTGCTCAGAGATCTTGTGAGCTTGGCTCGTGCCAAACTGCAGGAACGAGCGTAAATTTCGTGTATGTACATAGTTGGCAAAAGCATAGCAGAAGCAGATACACCCTGATTGGGATTCAACGACCCGTTATGATTTATTGACACTATGTATTTAGCCATTTAACCTTGCATATTCAGAGAAACGACGCGCTTCAATCCACATCACCGGTGTTTTAGGATTTCAGTATAGAACCGTAAATGCTTACCATAAGGGATTCCTTCGTAAAACGTAAAATGATGATTTTTCATTTTAATGCACAATGTAGATTTTTGAGAATGTGCAAGGTATTTTTAATATGAAAGTTCATTGACCTTTTTTATAAATTAAGAAAAAGTTTCAGATCCTAAAATGCAAGGTTAAATCGATATGATGAAAAGGAATGTCGATTCCACGGAGCTCGGTTTCTAACAGCAGGGTAACATGATATTGGGAGAATTCAGATCAATCGTTATATTACCAAATATAATCAAACTTGTCAGCAAAAAAATGAATACCTACACATGTTAGCTATGTGCGATCCAGTGATTGTATATTTTCTTAGCCTAACCTAGCCAGCGTGAATATTCAAGCTTTTAGTTAGGTTTTTTAGGTTAAAAATGATGAAATTGTGGGATTTGACATGGCATATGTATTCAAGGATTTCATAAAAGCTTGGAAAATTGTCACATGTTGTTATTACCAAACTTCCCAATAAGAAAATCCGGATGTACCGAGTTAATCCCGTTGGGGGTTAATATAATTAAAGTCGAGCTTTGTCAACAATATTTAGACTTTAGTATTTATGTTTATATCGTAGGCGTATGTACTATTAAATAAATTATATTTGCAAATTGTATGACAGATTGGTTTCTGATATCGTGATATCTGATGAGATGATGATTTGGGTTGAGGAGATGGAGGTTTGTCTTATTTGAGGACGTCAAGCGAGAAAGAAAGTAGGGCTTGAGTTTGATGAGAAAAAGAGTTGGAAGCGTGTGTGGAGAAAGTGGATTATTGACTCACCATGGACTCGAATGCTCTCCTCGTCCTTCCCCATGGAGTTGGTTGCGACGCAATTATAAATTCCAATATCTTTTTTCGAAAAGTTCCGAATCACGAGCCGCATATACACTTTGTACGACACACGCGTCTCCTCTATCGCATACTTCGTGCTGTGGAACAACCAAGAAAAACAACCTATTTATAACCAACATTATTGACGTCCCGTATTTCTAATTATCTCGGATTTTCAATGGTATTTTGCTCTCTATACGATGGATAATTCTTACAGATATATGCAGTATACGTCTATATAAACTATCATAATCTCCGTCTGTGTGGGGTGCGTGGGAGTGAAACGCTTTCACCAAAAAAACGGTATTACAAAGATAGAGCGAGTTAGCTTTAGCGAGATTTCTAGCGTCGCATATACTGTACAAATACTTATATTTGAATCAGGTTTCAGCGTATATGGACATTACGAGCTCCGAATTGGAGAGCGTTGTCCATAAAGATATTCATAGCGATTTGATACACTTCGGTATATGTGTACCAAAACCTAAGTAATATAGATTAGGGTTTCTTATCTTTAGAAATGCGACTAGTGCGTTTCACTGATTTTGTTTTAGATAAATATTCGTGTTTAACAAAGTTACACCATATTTGTAACAACAGATATACTAAACTAAATGATTAGTGTGGATTCTACGCCGATTTTTCAAAGCTAACTTTCCATAAGGAAACCAGGACTGTCATAAATGGATTCATTTCACGTTTCTATTGTGCCACCAGTGCTTGTATCGTATAATGCACAGAACATGTTATACCCCAACCAGATATAAACCAGGTTGTTAGGATTACAGAAGCTAACTTCAAAACATGGGTTTACTATTATGATAAATAGATGAAATTTCATCCACACGGGAGAAAGTTTTGGGGTCTTGGCGGGGGTAGGTAGTACACAGGAAATTTGTAAATGGAAGACCCATGCCGAGGTCTTGGCTCGGATCTGGAGGCGCTAATTGCGTTCTACGTTCTTCTCGTATATGACTCCCACGTTTAATGCAAATCTAAGTGTGCCTAGGTGTTGGGGATTTTGCATGGAAGGAAGTGGGATCCCTGCTGTTCGGACTGATGATGATGAGGGTTGTGTTAGAAGAGGGCATGGGCTGCGGCGGCATTGAGGCGGGCTGCGGTGGTGGAGGATGATGAAGATAAATGATTTGTTCTCCGATTACCTATTTTTCAACCCCAGTCCGTCAATGAGCATTTCACCCCGGTTCTTCATCCAGTAGCTGAAGGCCTTGGGACACGCCTCCACATGACACTCCAGCACCACGTCTGTCCCCAACGGAGCGCCCAACAATTGACTCCCGACTTTGATCAACGGTGTAACTGAAAAACATAGTGTAAATTATACATACCATTTATACTAAGCAACGCAATTTTTTAAGCCACTCAAGCATTTCCCTGATGCAACGATATACAATATGGGCTACAATATAGAAAACTACCCCACTACCCCATATATGTCACGCCGTATTTAATTCGTATCACCGAATTTGATTAACATTCGACGCCACTTCGATTCGAATCTTTAGATTGATCAAATCCGATAAAATAACTAGTATATCTGTATTATCTTCAACACTGATTGAATCGTATTCAGGAAAGTGTATTACTGATTTAACAAAATATATTGGCTTCAATATAGATAGCTCATCAATAAGCCACTATCTAGACAGATAGCAGAATACATATATAGAATAAAACTGAGATCGAATTGCAATTGTGGTTGACTCTCAGAGTAATAACTCAAGTTGTGGAATTGGAACGGAAGCTTCTTGGCGGATGTCACAAGTCATTGGCATAAGATAAATGTGTTTCAAGATTTTAAAGGACTGACGATCGAAGTACTCGATATATCAGTCGAAACCTAGATACTTAATTGAGGCATTTCAATAACATTTGCCAGAATTTCAGATTGGAATTCTAGGATAGCCATAATCTATTAAGGTCTCCGAATCTAACGAGCGTAACAATTTCCGAAATATTCCGTATCGAATTGTTAAAAATAGGCAACTAAGTTATAGTTGGTCCCGGTAGAAAAATCTGCTGGTCTTCGATTCTACATCTGATTCATATTTGTGTAATTGGCTGATTCATTTTTATCGCCTAAAAATCATTGCACCACTCAAAATCAAAACTCTGGTGCATCTCCATTCTGCATAAGTGCAAGTTATATCAGCCAATCAAGGTGTTAATGAAATTGTTGCCAAGTTCGCCGGTGAAATTGTTTACACTACACCTTATAAATACATAAATACTTATTTCTGGAAACACTAAAGTTTGCAGTTTTCAATTTGTGGCGAACCTCCTGAATTAACCAAAGCTATTGAATACATAGTATTATATGTAAAAATAACTTACAGTTGACATCCAGCGTAATTCTTTTTGAGACAGCCGGCGGAACATCATTGGTTGCTGGTGGAGAAAGAAAGAAGGAGCTGAACTCAATTACAGAAGTAATTAGTGCATATGAGGAGGGAGAAAGTCGGACGTACCAATACAGAGGAAAGTTCCCATTTGCCTCCTGTCCAGTCGAATGAACTGAAGGGTGTCCCCAGTGACATTCTCAAACCCTGCCCGCGTATAAATGGGAATATGGAAACCAAAGCACGCATCAAAAACTCATTCCATTTCATCACATTTTATACCACATGGAGTCAGGGACTTCGGGAGGACACACAAATACAACAAAATCACATAACCCCCTTCATACTATACCCAAACAAAAAAAAAACTTGATTTCCAAGTCGAGAAATATAACTTACTTCGAAGAGCGTATTCTGGGTCATTTTTTAGCGGGGGCTCATGTCTAACTTGCTGAAAAAAACTTAAAATAACCCTTTTCCAAGTCGACCAGCGAAGTAGGTATGCTCAATTTTTAATTTAGCTAGCATCGACGCAAGCCAAACGACAATAAACTATGGCTTAATTTGCGCTATCGCACGTCATTCTACGATATCAAAAAATATCTTGGCCTGATGCAGCATTACGGTTTGTGACCACCCTGTATATGTTTCAAATGATACTCGATTTCCTAGAGGGTATCCGAGTCAGAATTCGTGTTCAATTATTTAAATGATACGAAGTTTCAAGAACGGATTTTTTCACTTTGCAATAAAAGGTGGACCAAAAATCAAATTACAAATTATGATGTCATTTTGTCAAAATTGAATCCTCAGAAAATGTAACGGATTGTGTCAAAAGGTCAAGATTCATTAGCATTTGTAGATTTCACTGCGTGGCACCTCGGCGGCCCCAAGTGGGCCTACTACATGTATATTTAAGTGATTATCTATAGTGATGTGTGAAGGCGAAACGACGACGCATAACTGAGAAACCAATGATAATTACATTTGCATCTCCATCGTCTACATTATGTCTACAGATTTGACAAAATATTATTTTTACCATATTGGAAAAAACCGAGAAATTCTGAAAATTCGATAAGTTTTGCCAAACCGGACGTTGAAAAATAACCGGGTACCCAATTAGAGCCCGAGCTGCGCCCCTATCAATGTCGCGTATATACGTCGCGTTTGCCCACCACCACCGCGTTTGTTTCATTCACATCATAGAATTTTTCTCATTTCTTTTAAAATAGGAGTAGGGCAGAAAAGGAGAAAAGTTTGTGTTCGTCAAATGAGGGCAGCGGAGAGAGAAGTAGCGAAAGTGAAGCTGGTCTGGTATTAGGTGGAGACGAAACTTATTGGAATTGTGTGGAATCTTCTCACGATCCGGCGGAGGCTCAAGCCCCTCTCGCTCTATTAGAACAATTGATGCGGAAATAAAGGTTAGGTGGGAGCGGAGGAGGAAACAGAAGGAAAAACCTATTAAGAACTACTTGAACACATGTTCTTTTTTCTTAACTACGTCTTTCTATTCTTTAAATTTCTCTACCCAACACAATTAGTATTCTGAACGAGGCTAATATTAGGTTCTCCGCTTTTCCCTCCATTTGAATTCCAGGCCCATTAGCACAAACTTCTCAGCCTCCTCCTTCCAACTTCCAATGGGTATGGTGGATGGACTAATGTATTTGAACTCAGTCATGCAGATAGAGCCTCGATTCCGAATTAGGCAGATTGTTTCCGCACTCCCCATCCACCCCCTGCTGCGTGCCTATTCAGCTCGGCAATTGCAATAAACCGGTGAACGGATGGAAGCGCATAAATGAATATAAAGTTAAATACGAGTGTATCAACCCGCCAAGTACAGTAATGAACGTTAAGGCATTTATTGACTTTGGATAACCAATTACTAGGCTTTTTTTAAAAGGCGTGTCGTAACCGTTTGATTACTTATTATTGTAAATGCGGTGTTATAGTAGTTTTTCGAGTAATGAATTGTGTAGGTTAGATTTTCGTAATAAGAATTAATTATTTGTACGTAATTCTACGATAAAGAGAAAATACGAAATCTGGATCTTGATATTTTTGGAAACGTAAAATAGCATATACATCTTAGCTATTATTTATATGTGGCTTTCAATCGGATTATCAAATGCTTACGGTGACGAGCAACGGCACTGCATTCG
>JAQFYT010001186.1:0-17920 GCA_034694925.1 Ceratophysella denticulata
CAGTTAGCTTCGCCATATCAACAGCACCCTCTTTTCATACCAGTGATATTGTTATTTTTTTTTTACCAAATCAAACAGTAATTAATTCAAACTTTCAGATTTTTTATATTCTTTCGTTTTCGATATTCAAGTAAATATACTAAAAGTAATTGAAATACGTCCAGCACCACGTATTTGCGGTACAGCAGCACAAATACATGAGTTAAGACTTTAAGACCTGGTACCGGTGAATCTTTCATGATAAGAACTTCGGTGTCTACAGATGAAATTAAGACACTATTATGAAGCTGGCTGGAACTGGACATGGCAGTGGGCGATCACTAAACCAATGCGGATTTTGGCTGGTTTTCCTCGGACTATCAACCCAGTTAGTTACTACTAGCAATCCGAGTACATCTCTTACTCCCACAACAGATGCTACAAATCACGTGCCCCAAACGCGCGGAGCCAACAACCCGCTCTGGGCGGCCGGCAGGACAGACGCCATTGGAGGGAGTGGGGCCATCGGAAGCACTGTCCCAAAGATCAAAGGTCTGAACGTGGACTGCCCTATCCCCGCAGTGAAAAAGTACAAAGGGGGAAAGAAATGCTTTGACGGAACTCCTGCACCCAAGCCGCTGAGCCGGGCCCAGGTAGACGCCATCCGCGTGCCCTGGTACCACCCCGCCAATGAGGAGAGCATTTTGCACGTCCAGATGGTGGAACAGCGCTGCTCGTTCTCTTGCGAATCCGGGATTTGCTACTTCAGCATGAACACGTCCACGTTCACATGCGAACCGAAGGGTAAGAAGCGGTCGAAGGACTACAAGGACGCCGTGAGGGCTTTCAAGGACATCCACAAGTTCAGTGAGGACAGTAAGAAGCTGGGAGTCGGGAAGATCTGCTCACGCGGTCCACGGCGTGGAATGGAGTATGACCCCAATCTCGTGACTCTGGCTGACCTGGCTGCCGTGAAGTGGTTTGTGCAGACGGAGGGCAAGGAAGGCATCGAGAGAATGGAAAAGCCACTCAACAAGAATTGCAAGCGAGGGGACTGTGAATTGGTCATATCCAAGGGCGTGTTCATGTGCGGCGGTTCCGGAGGACAGGGAATTCAACTCAGTCGAATTCTCCCTCTTCTCGTCATTCTGGCAATTCCGCTTTTCAACTATTAAGCTCGCTTCCTGGAAATTGCGAATAACTGCATATATTACCAATTACCATTATATGATTACGAACCACTTAATCCATTGCGGATAGAAAATAAAATAAAAACACGTAAAATTGTGAAAAAAAAAATCTTTCTTTGGTAACAAGTAAAACCGAAGAGAACTATAAATAGAATATTTTTGTGTAAATCTTCGGAGGATGAGGGAGGAAGGGAGACACCTTTGGGACCTTCGGCTTTCCCGCCGAAGGGGAGGTAGGAAATGGCATCCAGGTGGAAGATCGCTTGTAGTTTTCGAGGAAGTCGCTTGGACCGACTGCGTCCGCGGTGACTTGCAAGTTTTGACTGCGCAGGTTATGTCCCACACCAGGCACTTGCCTCTTGACCATGGTAGAAGTGTTACGCCCTCTGCCAAGGCGAAGGCAGGTTGCGATTCGGACAGAGGCCTTGACCAGCAAATTTCCAAGGTTTGCACAATGCAGGGCGGTGAACCAGGCTCCGGACTCCTTTCTCTGACCAGCAAGGATTCTGGCTTTCGATTCCAGGGAGAGGGCATTCAATGACCAACTCGGACAGGGTGCTTAGGACTGGTAACTCGAAAGTCCCACAGGCGTTGCTCCATGGAGATGGAAGAATAAAATAAAATCAAACTCCAAATCCAAGTAAGTTTGACGTGGCGAAATATTTACCTTTCATCGAATTACGATAAGTAGGACATAATTGTGAAAATTAGACATGAGCTTGAGCTTTAACAATTGGCAGTTAAATGTAAAGAAGCATCTCACTAGTTTAGTATTCCGGAGATTATCAAATTCAAGTACTGGGGCAGATTCAGAGCAAAGTATTTGGAAGCTCGTGGTGTTCATTAATGAACTTGCTATCTAAGTTTAACTATATTTTGCCGATGTCTAATTTGAAAATATTAATGTTCGGTTTAAAAATGAAATCTTGCCGAATGATGCAAAGGTTGAAAGAACAAGAAAATGGTGAAAAATTATGCAAATGCTCGTGGATCCTGGAAACACTACATAAATAGATACAATAAACAATATCAAACCACAAACTTCAATTAGAAAATGCCATTTAAATCCAGGAGAATATCTGACTACCTCCATCTGCCTGTATATTTCGAATGTATAAACTTGAAACTTTGTCTTTTGTGGAAGCCTCGTAGTTGTAGTTGCAGTAATCTAATAAAGGATCGGCGTCATTTGTCATTGTAGATCATTCATACAATTTCAAGATTGAAAATGGCTTACGTGTTATAAATAATAATTGTACATCTGTGTAATTCGTATAATTGTGAACTATATTTCCTTAAGAAAATGATTATTATTTTACTCGTACTCGTATTGAGAAGAGCGGAGTAAAATTTCGTTCGAGCGAGCTGGATGATGCAACTCTGCCACGTTGGATGGCAATACCTATTCTCCGAGTCGAGAAAGAACTTGGATCAGGATTATTGTAGTTTATTGCTGAAGCATTTTTTCTATCAGCGTACTCGTAAATACAATTATTTTCAGAACATTCATTTTAAATAAATATAACGCATCTATAGCAAAACAGCTTAAATTTCAATCCAATATTTTTCAATGACATTATTCCCGACGCAAATAAGGAAATACTAGGTGCTACCTCTGTCGTTCGAAAATTAGCAGTTACTTCAAGTTCATGACCACCCTGTTTTATGCAACATGTATTCTTATTCGTATCTGTTGCATTAGCTCATCACAGAATTGAACGAATATATTATGTGGCTCTGTTCTAAAAGTTAATTTCCAGTGGGATGGTGGAATGAATGCCGCGCCGGTTTCAATTTCACAGCCAAATTTATTAATTTTTAGTTGCATTTTTGGTTTGCCCAGGGAAAATTAAGTAAATGTGTATTCTTTTTGAAAGCCTGGCTGAGGGGGAGGGGTAAGAATTTTTTAAACATAGTGAGAATTCTACTGGGTGTGCTTTGCTTGAAGAGAAGGTGTGGTGCCTTGTGGTGCGGTACACGGTGCAATCCCATTAGTGAGCCGAATGTAAATCATGGTTGAAGAGCAGGACGGCGGAGAAAGCACAAATGGGAAAAACTCTCCTTCATTAAAAATTCCCCCATACCCTAAATGTCAATTTAAAGTAATTTACTCTCCAACGCTCTTCATTATGTATTCGGAGCGGAACCTGAACTTCCTGTAGTTGAACTGTGGGGACACTACCGTGTTCAAATGCCTGAATTTCTTTTCGTTCAATTTCGGTTACTTTGAAATAACCTAGCTAGTTAGATTGAAACAGGTAACATGTAAGTCGTACTTTTTTTTGTAATCTGAATACACGTTCTACCTTTAAACCTGGCCATATATTCTGTACCGTTGTTTGTGAGTTTGTGCCTTATTAAAATCGAGATTAATATTTTTGTATTCATCTCATCCATTGAGTTGGAATGGAGAAAAGAAATGAATGCGTTCAAACCTGGTTCAAACGGAATGAGAGATGAGAGGGAGTAAAAGGGAAGAAGAAAACGGAACTCATTCCAAAGAAAGTCGGGAGATTAAAGACGACAGTGGCACCCCTTTCTGTCCAACCAACTACGTCGCCCTATTCAGAAAACAGCCGGCATTCTGTTCACATCCTCGCTACCTCTCCTTAGGGACAAGGGTACATACAAGGAAACGCACCCCAGTATATTAAGTAGGAACTACAAACAGTGGGATTAAAATTAGAATAATTGCACCATGCTACGAAAAGCTTTTAGTTTCGATGGGCCGAGCAAAAATACAACCTTTCATACGAAATGTTTGGGTAAAAGTTGGTGTTCAAAGATTGTTTAAATACGGTAGGATAGATTGTGCTGAGTTCGAATTTGTATTGTAATGCAAACTATGTACTTATAAGGTCCAAAATGTTGTATACTAATACAGCTTTTTCACGTGTAAAATTAAATATTCGTTAATTTTAATTAACTAAGTTGAAATAAAGGATTGTATAAAGTTGAAATTATTAGAAAGAAAAAATAAAACCATGAAAATGAAGATAGACCCATAAAGTTTGGTCTTTTAATCTATTCTGGTACTCAAATAGTGTTTATATCTGTCTTAGTTCGTCAACCTTAACTTCTGAGCTTCTTCAGAATTATTATAAATTCTAATGATCTGCGACGAGAGTATATTAAAAGCGAGAAGAGCTGTGACTCGTGGTCTGAGAGAAAGTCGAGACGTGGAATTATCGTCATGATCACAGCTGGAGCCTTCTGCAGCGGGTTAAAATGAGTCGAGATGAAATTGAATTGAGGCTTTCCACGTGGTGGGTGCAATGGGTCTCTCTCTCTGTATTAAGGTGGTAAAACACAATTCAAACTTACCCCGACTTCGTCATGCTTATGGAAATAAATAAATAAATACCTAGATACCTTCAAGCTGTTTCTACGTGTCCGTAGAGGGATTTCCAGAAAATTAACACAAGTTGATATGTGGAATATACTCTAACAGGAGTCGGTACTGATTATACGAAATATAGATAAGTTAATTATAAGGTAAATAACATCATTTCTTCGTCGAGTGGCCTGGCTTCGAACTGAGGTTCAATTCGATTCGAATCATGGGTCGACTTTTAGTACATTTGAATTATATCTTACGAAGGTTAGCTAAAGGATCTGCATAAGTATGCCGTATTGAGCGGATAAGCTATAACATAACCAAATTTGGCGCCAGTTTCAACTCTGTAACACAGCCTTAATCTGTGAGTCGGGACGGAATAAAGGCGCCACTCCGCTCACTGTTTATATTTACTAATTCCTTTCTAGTGGAAGGCTGGGCTGAGAATAGTGAACATATATTCCACTATGCACGTCTCATCTAATTTGTAAAACTTAAACTTAAACCGAAAGGCTTGACTTTCTCCTTTGTGCACAAGTATTTGACTTGGATCCGCTTAGCGGAGAAAGTTAAGGGGCAGCGTTAGATGCTCGTGCGAGGAAGTTGGGCCAAAAACCGAGTGCCAGAATCAGAGGAAGTTGAGTCCTGCAATATGCAAACAAGGAGAGAGGATGGGGCTATTTTGCATTCATAATTAGTTAAGTAAATACAGCCC
Source organism: Ceratophysella denticulata (assembly GCA_034694925.1). NCBI lineage: Eukaryota > Metazoa > Arthropoda > Collembola > Poduromorpha > Hypogastruridae > Ceratophysella > Ceratophysella denticulata. The sequence goes on from JAQFYT010001186.1 coordinate 5,222, forward strand.
GCTCCATTGTCTTCCTCACCACAGCCCCATCCTTGACTCCGCTATCCAAACGAGCTTATCTACTCCTTTCCTGTGGCTATAATAATATTGTTATTAATTTCTACCCGTCTGCTTCCAGTTATGGGATTTTCAGGCTGTCAACTATTTCGCCGGCGCAAGTTGAAAATTAATCCTCGAAATGCTCGCGATTTTCCTATTTATGCTTTTACAAAATTCTTTCAAAGATAAAATATTTAAACGCAAAACCTCTAGCAACTCTCTTGAATTTTTCTGGAATTAATTGAGGACAGGGTTCTTCCTCTTCCGTCCGCTGTAATAAAATTGCCTGCTGGCTAACACCGCCGGACGTTAGTCCAGAGCAATGAATTCTGCTTCCGTCCATTTAAAGAGCCATTACTATTACACGCTTCTGTCGGTTCTGGGGAATTTTGGCAAGGTCCTTCCAGCGAAATTGTCATTGAGCCGGGATGGATTAAGTGAGACACGGGTATTGGTGCCAAATTGACGACAGTAGAGCAGATCTACGGGCAAAACGTCTTATTTAGCTATCTTTTTCTCTCCAGCACATTACTAGGAGACTTGGCTTATCTCCCCTGTATCGCCCAATAAAGGGTTTTGAAGAAAGTAGGCACTTTCTCTTCTCCAGACTTGGCTCACTAAGCACATGTTCTTGGAATTGTGCAATATATTTAGTATACCAATTTGAAAAGTAAAGCTTCCCAGCTTCCCACAACGTAATTCACGAGATAAGAACCACGGTCGGTAGACTTACAATTAAGCTCCGCGTTGTACAGATTTATGTATTTTTGTAAGGTTTGGGCCTTATCGACGGACCATGTAGTTTTATGAAACTGCCATTAAAAGTATTTGTCAAGTTAAATATTTATATGTAGGTTTATGTTAACTAAGAGATATGTTAGTTTGTAAAAATCTTATGGAAAAATATACTTAAAATTAGATTCAATTATTCCCAACTCGCATCCTTGAAAAGACAGTTCCTGATTTAATATTTGGATTCCGCCGAGACGACATCTGCAAACCACCTTTGAGAAGGATTACCAGCTCCACATGTACCTTCGTTTGTCCTAATAAAATTAATATATAAAATACTGAATTAATAAGCCCTATGGACTACAGAATTAAATTGAAATTATTATTATGAATTTGTACCCGGAAGCTTGTAAACAGAGTCCTGTGGTTCTGCTCTTAAACTGATACTTTCCGTGACCAACATAGGAGATTTTCCAGAGAGTTGATGTCAATGACTTATTGCTGGACAGCGGTTCAAGCGTCCAGACCTCTTCACCTGATTAAAAACAAAATAGCGTCTCCAGCTCAGTTATCTTACCAGATATTCATTGCAAGTCAGCAGTCATTCGATAATTGTTTCTACATAAACATTTGACTATGTATTGACTTACCATTGTCCTCAGACTTTAAAAATCGAAACTTCTGCGATGGACTTCCACTATATTCCGCTTTCCGGGGTTCTCCATTGCTTCCTTCCGTCAGAAACTGAAAAAAATTTAACAACTACTGAATATATAAAATATTTAAAATTTAAATTATATCGTTAAAATATCCCTATTTGACTGACCCTTCCATCATGTTGATTCTGGAGTTTAAAAATTCCGTTGTCCACGAGTGGCGTGGGTTCCAATCGCCCTTCAGTTTTACCAAAAACTGCAATACAAACCAGGAAGATGCAAATTCCCACTTTAAAATTCATTATATTTTCTGTGCAAATTCTAATTCCACTGAGCCTTGTTAACCTCACGGAGCAGAAGAATCAACTGTAGTTGATACAACAAAGGCAGTAGGCTCATTTGCTATTCTTGTGTTCTTTCATCATTCGCTTTTAAGTAATTTGCTCTGTGGCAACGGCAGCAAAGACCCTTTGTGGCTTAGTTATGCTAATTGTTGCAAGAGCTCACAGGCCTCTCTATTATTGTAGTCACCGACTTCCCTTTGAGGGAAGATGCGCTCAGGCCAAAGGAACGTGCACAAAGACCACCTTGTAATTTAGTAGTTAAATATTCATTAACACTTAGCTCCGAGCATATGCGTCTACCTATTTAAATAACGTCTTTGTGGGAAGCGAAGCATAGAGGTAGTTTGCCGTAACTTCTGCTTATCTTTTGTTATTATACCAACTTGTTCGTGTAAATAACCATCATGTGACATAGCCGAGCTAATTTGGATATTATACCCCAAACTAACACTGCCAAGGTGCGTTTACTTACTTACGTATGTTTCTTTTACTTTAGCTACTATATTGTGACATTGATGTAACACACCCTATTTCAAGCAAAATATTATCATTCTAGTTGCATCCGCACTCGACAACAGTACGATGTACGACACCTCAACCTGAAAGGTTAATTGATCGCTGTAATGAAATAATTAAATTTACGGCTAAAATCATGTGATGTTAAGTTAGTTGAAATGTTGAATACCTTGTCTGACATTACAGTTATGAAGTACTCCTTGTGACAGGTTCAAGGAAATAAATTATTGTACATAATATAGCTGGTTGAAATGAAGAAAATGTATTTCAATATCCTCTAATTTTTCGCATAAATTAGTCATTAAAATGCGAGAACCGGAATAAAAATTCATCAAGCATATAACAGCACATATTTGATAGTATGTCTTTGTCATCGTCATCTAACAGTAAAAGCACAATGGTGTTGCTCGTTTTGTGAGGATCAGGGATATACCAGGACTCGCAACACGTTTCCGGTTTTACAGTCCTTTTGTCTTCGTCTCAGACCCTTCTTTATTTTCTTAAAATTTTTAAATAAATTTGTCATAAAAATCAAGAACCGGAAAATCAACACTCGTTAAGAATACCTTCCTAATCTTACTGATTGAAGGTATTTATTGTGCAGTCATATTTTGATCGGTGTGCAATATATACAACCCTTTATTCAGGCTTCCACATAAGAACGTATCGTTTAAAAAGTATTTCAACTATAGATATCAAAGAATATAAATTTCGTTGAGTTTGGTATAATTAGGAATAGTGGCGAGCACACATGCGGCGTTACCGCGCTGGATTGCAATACCAATACGTTGAACTAGAAAAGATTGAGAACGCGGCTCTCCAGTAGCCGCCCTCAGTCGGTGTGCAATATCTTTCCCTGAGTTGCAGCGCAACTTCTCCGAATGAATTAAAATGGATCCGCAAAAACTATCTGTGGATGAGCGATTTGAGCTCCTGATAACGGAAGGACAATTCATTCCTGGTTTTTGCCGTGTTCCATAAGACGGGAGGATAATCCCATGGTTAGATTTGGATTTAGCTTAGTCTGGACAAACGTTCTTTGGAAGCATTACACTACACTACCACGCTCTTTGCACACGCCATTTACTTTGACCTAGGATTCGGGTTCAAGCCATTTACGGCTGTGCGCTTCAAAAATCGAGGATTTCTCGGTCACAAGCAGGCTTCGCGAATGATCTTATCGACTCTGTACCACGTGATCACTTGGCATGAGACTGATGTCCTGGGTTGTTACGCCGAAGAGTTTGAAGCAACCAAACGCGTCCGGAAGATACATAATCGGGTCCGAACAAAATCATTTCCTTATTCAACCAATCCTGAAGATGAGTGGCTTGATGAAAAAGATACCGTTTTTTACCAATTTACAACACTTGCAAAAGATTTCCAATTGGATCAGAAATAAGCCAAAAGATGATGTCTTAGAAATGGAAAAGGAATTTGACTACAAGCAAAGCGCTACTCAAAACTGGCTGAGTATAGTCAAGGCAAAAATTAGAGCTGCAGCATTGGGCGAGTCCATCACCAAAAGTTGATATAGGTAATAATAAATGACTCAAAGCGACTAAACAATACGCAATAAATACTGTTATTATTAGAACACTAAATTAAATTTACTTAATTGTGCTCAGATGAAAAATAAAAACCTGCTTTCTGCTTGGGGCCACAAGGTAACATGAGTGATGTATATCAAATGTAGATTTTCAGACCAGTAGGGCCTTATGGGATGCTCCATACGTGTGATCTGCGATACATCCGGATCGTAGTCCACGTATAATAATAAAGAATACAGTATAAATTATAAAGTATTTCCAAATCAGGCTTGCCTCTTCTACACACAATGAGCCTGGAGTTTTGACTGTGAGGGAAAGTGAGAAGAAAGTCGGGACATCTCAATTCCTTGGCAGACTGAGAAGTTGGAGGTTGGGAATGACTTTTCTTCTGGCGGTGCCTGGCTGTTCAATTCCATGAATGTCATATATTATATGGAGATTCATTGCAATTGCCCTTATAAAACTGTTCTCATGGGGCATAACCCCACTCCAGCTAGCTCCGACTTGAGCTCCTCAGAAACTGGGAAGTGCGGGAGGGCATCAGGAACATAACTAAGTCGAGATAAGAGGGACGGAACAAGTTCCGAAGTCAGTTTCATGAAACCATTTCTCTCCGATTATGTGCCAAGGAGGGACGGGTGCTGTTGGTGTCAACAGCTGGCCCAGACCAAGGGCCTCTACGTCTTTTTTACGGCCGTTCCACCTCTCCGCCTTCATATTCAGCTCATTTGAGGCCAATAAAGTCCAACTCAAGCCAGTGGTACTGTTAACGTGGACCAAAGCCAAAATCAAGTTAGATTCAATTTGACGATCCATTCGCTTTAAATCGGCCTATTATTAACTGTTGAAGTTTTGTCAAATCCGATTCTTGAATTCGAAATGTGTTGGAAAAGACTGAATCGGTTCCGAATAGAAATTGCTCAGGTTATATCGAATCGAATCAATTTTACACTATTTGCTTAAACGTTGAGAACATTATAAAATGCATTTCTGAAATTGGTTCGTATAGTTCGAAGTCATTAAAGACTCTATATATGCATTCCTTGTTGGAACCAAAAAAAATGTAGCGCAATGAGAACTCCACCGTTGAGTCAAGATCTGAAGAGATTTAGTGGGATGAGACACTCCTCCCCATGCACTGACACAAGAGATCCTTAATGTTTCATTGGAATGTCATTAACACATTCGTGTCAGGCTCGGAGCAGTGACGTCTGATTGTGAGTAGTTCCCAGTCCATGCTTGCCTTGGAACAAAGCAATCTGAGCTCCTCATCTTGGAGATGTTTATCTGGGAAAGTGACTAAGCCACAACAATGTGAGTCCAATTACGGCTTATGAGCTTTCGACTCTCTGCGAGATCAGTCACTCAATCCCTTATCTGGAGTCCGGGCGGACGGAAATGAGATGAGCCCTTGTTGTGTCCCACAGGGGAAACCAATCGCCGAGCAGAACAATTGCCCTCTTCCTTTTTATTACTATTGCTACTATTCCTATTATTGGAATGGGATACAGTAGAATTTCTTGGCGGCTTACGATTAAAATCACCTTGAGTTCTAGTATCTTTGACCTAAGACTCCGTAAATTGATGATTCTGTAATTGATTTTATCGCTAGTTCAAAAAAATTAACACCACACAAATGTGACAGTATATTTAATTTTGACTTATGTACCTTACAATCCTTTGTTAAGGCTTCCACATGTCAACAAATAGTGTAATTACGGATTGCTAATCATAAGTTATAAATATCGTCAAAATTGGAGGAGAGGGGAATGGAAGAGCCAAGCATTTTAGTTTAGCTTTAGGTCTAAAAAACTTGAAATTAAAAGAAAAAATCACTTTTAAGAAATTCTAGGTAAGAAGTACGGATTCTCCGGGTCACTCCGAATGCTAGTATTTCTTTGCGGGAGTGTGCGGGGAACCAAGACTGAGTCGGGGTGACTAAGGTTGTCTCGAAGGATAGATTTCAGAAAGGGCGTTCAGCTCCAAGGCGTCCGCACTCCGAATGCACCCCTCCGCCCTGAGCAAAAGTAATCGAGTTAGTTGATGAATTTTTAGTCTGGATTGTGTTCCCTTCTTCCCCTTCCGGACTCCATTGAATTATCCAGTTAGTCATTCCGAGTCCAGTCCAAGGGCCAGCAGCGAGTGTCTAACGCTCCATTAGCTCCCGTCTCAAATTGAACATTGGACATTGATGCTGGACGTTACTGCGGGGAAAGGGAGAGGACTGGGCAGTCAGATAAAGTTTCTTTACGGCCCAATGTGCTTGCATTTGCTAAGCAGCGACGGTTTTTATTGTCTTCTGACCTTTTATTGTGCTCTCGGATAGAACCAACAGGGTTCGAACAATTTTCGGATATAAAACACTCAATATAATAGGGCTTTGTTGACTAAATTTTTTAGCAGACAGTACGTCCTGAAACTGCATCCGTGGCGGTTTTATGTTAGCATCAATTTTTGAAATAGTAATTTTGTAGAAACAAGGGTTGCTTGTTCATGTGGAGCTGGAGGTGGGGCAAATAATCTGGTTGATACTAGAGTGTTCCAAGAAACATTGTCGAATTGTAAATTCTCAAAGTCGTAAATAATACACACAATCATCCTTAGAAGGTAGTATGGCGAAGGACTGAACTTAACTGAGTTGTTTGCCGGCTGGTAAAAGTTTAGCTGGACTTCACTGGCCTGATTCCTGCTAAACCTTGGGTAGCATGAGAAGCAGTACATAGAATTGAAAAATGCGAAGCTCAATGCATTACGGACGTAATACTCAACGCCAGTTCTTGGTCTGCTACTCCAGCTATCCCGCTAAAAATAAGACTACCTTTGCTTAAAGTATTCTAGTTTGCTTGCTACTTGCTACGCTACCCAAAGACCCAGGCCTGGTCGGACTGCGCGTTGTGACGGAACAAACAAATGCGAAATTCGAATATGTATGTTACGGTTCGGATATAATCTTGGTTCTGTTATAACCGAACCGGTTCGTATATAATATTGGATACAGTTTTAGCCAATTAAACACCATTAGTCAAGCTAATCAGAATTAGTTAATTATGGAATCTGGACCAGAATTTCGTGCTCTTTCTAATGGTGCAATCGTTAACATTGCTAACCTACTGCAGCACTGTCAAATTACCCATCAATTGGAAACGGTCCAAGACCCGTCGGAGTTATTTGACGTTTTCAGAAGGAATAAATGCTCTGAGCTTAAAACTAATGACACCTTTGAAAAGAGCGCAAAATTTCGGTTCAGATCCAACAATTTTCAAATTTTAATTTGCTTGATTAATGGTACCTAATTGGAAAAACCCGTATACAATATTATATACAAACCGGTTCAGTTATAACCGTGCCAGGTTTACATACAAACCGTAACATGTACTTACAAAATCACGGGATGTCTGTATGCAAGGATATGTTAGTTCCATAGAAAAATTCCAGAAGGAGCAAGCAAACACGAAATGAATTAGCGCGGTCGGACCAAAAAACGTAGCTTTAGGGCGGATCAAGTAAGGACTTCGGGAAGGAATAATAGACCGAAATTGAAAGAGTGGATGAACAAGTGCATTTAGCTCTTTAGCTCAGCCCCATGATTTAATTTTTCCGAGTCAGCATGCACTTGCCATGGCATTGGCATTGGATCTGTCTCGAAGCCTGGGTGTCTTATTGAGTGACGGAGTGGGAAGGGAGTTGTGATGTGAGTGGAGGGAATGGCCTGAAGCCCTGTCCTTGCATTATTGACAGCTTTGATTCAATTATACGTGATGATGGTAATGTTGAGGGTTGGTTGTTGGCGTGCTGACTAAGCTCTCACTCTGCAAGTATCTCAAATACTGCTTTCACCAATCCACTGTTGAGGGAAGACTCGTGCAGTGCACAAAGGTTTCGCCTTACTCCCCCTTCCGCATTTCGTCAAGAGAAGTCTCAAGAGAGCTTCAGTTCTTCGGAACAAAAAAAGTTGCCTCAAACGCTTTTCAATAAGTGGAATCCCTACAGACTTACCATTGATGTAGCGCGTAGCTGTGGCTTCGATCATGTTCGTTTTCCTTTGGCTGGAGCTGATGCATCCCCAATGATGTATCCAGTGCTCGGGAAAGAATCAAGCGACTGCACTGACTCGCCATAAATATTTAAATTTTAAATGCTATTTTATTCCCTCTATGATTCACCCTGCATTGGGAACCATTTACAGTTTTAGAGAATTGTCAGTTGAAACTCTATAGTTGTAATTCAACCCACAGCTGAGCATGGTAATTGTATATCGAGCGGAGGTCATACTGTTGTATTTGAAAAAAAGAGAAAAAGTCTACGGAATATTGCAAGGCTTCGTACCAGTAGCTTCATATAGTTGTTACATTAATTAATTGAAGCTACATTATACCTACAGAAATCATTAAACAGAGGCTGCTAAATTTGAGTGAAAGATTCCTGAAGTAAATCCTAGTTGAGATTGAAAAGCAGTAGGTACAGATCAAAAGATGCCTTTCAAACAGAATCAAAAGACTGTGTTGGAAAAGGAAATCCGTCCGGTTGATTTAATACTGACTGACAGCTGAGTGAGGCTGAATTCAAAAGTAAAGTGGTATAAAAAGCCAAAATCAACAGCACGAGTAGCTCAAGCCACATGCATGTCGGCTCTTTATTTATTTTTCCTCTAATGAGTGAATCGCGTGAAAGACGAACATCCAGCATTTCTGTGAGTCATATATGATGATTCTGCTCATTTATAAAAATGAAAAAGAGCCAGGAAATTACCTATTTATTTTAAAGTTATGAAGCCTTCAGGTTTTACATTGTTACAGATTAATTAAGCCTGTGAAAAAAAACATGTAATATTGGCGGCGCTCTGATGTCATTGGTTAACCTAATGAATTGGCGGAGACCAATGACGAATGAGATGTGAAAGAAATGCTGTCTTTACTACGTTATCTGTACTGTTTGTTTCTGTTTTTGAATATTGAATATGTATCTACTTTTGTTGAGATGACCGCATAATCTAGTTTTTGACCATGATCCATATGCACAGTTAATTATAACAACATTTTAAAAACAGATAATTATGTTCTGTAGCTTGGATGGCGCCGCCACGCGACCCTTAACACCTCGGTGGGTGAGATGAAACCACGGACCGGGCTGGGAGAGAAAGGCAGCCTGGGGTTCCGTGTGTCCAATTAGAAAAACATTAAGGTAGATTAGAAGGCGAGACGCCTTAGATGCTGCGTGTGGAAATGGCGTGTCGTCGGCATTTTAGAAGCCTTGGACGTGTTCGTCCGAACACTAAGGCATATTCCCTTGATGGGCGTAATCAGAAGGGTACATGCATGCCCGCATGATGATTTTAGGGCACACAGAGGGATGAGGAATTGGCCATTGTGTTATTGAGCTAACTAATGTGGAAGTAAGGGAAGAAGAGAGCTGGATGATGAGACAGACTGAGGCTTTTCTGTATTCCAAATCATACAGAGACACAATGCGTCTGGTTGAGAGTCTGTGGACCACTTTGCTTGATATTATTTTCTATTCCCAGAGTCCCTATCTTCCCGGATTGCGTGACGACGTTCATTTGATGAGTCTTTCAGGAATTGGGAAAATGGCGAGGACGGGCCTGGAATCCTGCCTTTCCTGTCGCCTCTTCAATCTTCCTCCCCTTTGTGTACATACAACTGGGACCCGCTCCGGCTCCAGAAAAGTCTTTGTCCTCTCAACCATGATTACTAATGATTACTATACTTCTCCTGTCAAAATATGAGGTTTATTCTGTAAACACAGGACCGAAGATGAAGAGCTCTCGCGAAAACGGACATTTTTCATATATGATCAATTGTACATAGATTGTGTTAAAGAGCTGAAATGTTTTGGAAACAATATTACTACCATCAACACCCAATTTGAGGAGATTAAGATTAATCCAATATGAAGCAATGTGGTAACATCAAAATCAAAGTTTTGAGAATTTTTACAATCGGCATTGTAACAGTCTCTTGCGATATTATCGCGTTTTTGTTGCGAATTCACTGCGTCGCGTAGGCAAGGTATTGAACGGATGAACATTCTAATTAAAGCGGATTCTCGGAATTTTTTTTCCCGGCCTTCCGCATTCCAAGGATCATATTCCGCATTGTAGAGGAATTACTGACCCTATTTCGGGTCTCAGATCTGAAGAAACTTCTTCATTACTGTCGTTTAGCTTCTAGTTTAGTGACAAGGACTAAGAGCTTCGAAGAAAGTGTGGAGAAGCGTGGAAGAGTAGTTGGAGTTTGGAGTCATCATGAACTCATCTCGGAATGATTTCTGCACAATAGTAATAGACGGAATATAAGCTTTTGCCAAAAAGCTCCTTTCGGGATATGGACACCCAGTAGTATCATGACTATTCATAGCGACACACTGCATTCCGCCCAATTCTTATACGCGACAACTCATCGAGGCATACTTTTCATTGTCCAATTGATATACGGAATAAAACCAAATAATCGAATATTGTAATTTGAGGTTACTGTAATAATTTTTTGAGGGTTTGATTCAGGGCTCTGTTATGAATAGTCGTGGATTCGACTTCGTCCGAGCTGGCTGGAGAACAGTGAGACTAGTTACTTATGTTGACTTTCTCCCTTTCGCCTCTCTTGAGAAGAAAAGTCCATCTGAGCTGAGTTGTTTGTGACAAATCCTATTAACTTACCATTCTGCTGGGGACTTCTGGGCCCGAATTCAGCACTGCTGGCCCCGAAGACTCTCTTCATAAATTTTAAAGGCTTTCAAGATGCTCTCAAAGTTGAGAGTGGGAGCTCTGCTTCGGGTCCAACTGATGGCAGGAGATAAGATATGGATAATTAATACCAAAAGTTCCCATTCTCCAAATCCATATGAAACTAATCAAATGCTTTCTCCGAGTCCCCGCACCCAATTCCGCTCACTAATCCCAAGGCGTAGCCAGGAACTAACAATAGTCCCAAGCATTCCCGTCACTCAGCTCGCCTAATAAATCCATCTCCCACTTAATCCTCGGGTTTCGGGTACTAAAACCCCTTCTGCCACAACTAGGACTTTATTTATTCCAAGGTCTGGCCTGGATCCATAGGCTACAATTGTGAAACATGGTTGGGTTCAAGTTCCGGTGTTGAAATCATCACTAAATCAATCCTATGTCTCCGCTTACACAACAGCTGAGTTCCTGTTACAAAGCCGCACTTATGTAAGCATTGCCAATAATCCAACCACATCTATTAGCTCTACTTATCCCGTCACTACTCATGCGGTTTTCGGTTTGGGGTTTTGCTTGTAACGCGTCTCTATCACTTAGGGATTTGTTTGAAGAAGTTTTAATTATTTTCGTACTCGTTCCACCGGTTCAAGGAAATCATCGCCACTTACCGCAGTCACGTGTTCATTTCCCCAACAACTGTCAAGCTTTGACAGAAAATTCCTAATTACAGTACACTTAGTTGGCCATTCTTGCTGGCGCCTTCTTTTATTAAATATTTATTATTTCTCTTAAGAGCAAACTCTGAGGGCATCTGTTCCATCTCCCACCACAAGGCGCGCTCGGAACTGGCAACTGTCAAGGCATAGTCAATAGCGACCCTAACACCCTGCTCAAAAACTCATTCAACGTCAATTACTTATTAGTTTTGGAATAACTATTTTTGAAAACAATATTGATCGTAACAATTACAAACACTATTAATTAGGTCAGTTTGTCGTTTATTTGACTTTATTTGGTTAAGTCGTCTTCGAGTTATTCGTACCAAAGTACGTTGGGTTAACTTAAACTTACCCTCTTCTCATATACATGGTTGGGTTGGGTTCATCATACGTTGTCCCAAGCTGCTGTTAGTCGTTTTTAATCATGTTTGTTTAGGCTAGGCTATTATTTATTATTTTATTCATGTTAGGTTAGGCGACTAAACTAACTCGAATTTAGAAAACACTTCTGCGGGGGTTAAAGAGACCTAACCTAACCTTCGAGAGTTGATTTCTGCCGACTATTACATACCAATATGAGTTTTGGTGAAATAAGTAGTAGATATTTGTAGGTATGTATGTATGTATGTATGTATGTATGTATGTATGTATGTATGTATGTATATACGTATGTATATACGTATGTATGTACGTATATATGTACGTATATATGTACGTATGTATATACGTATGTATGTACGAATGATGTACGTATGTATGTATGTATGTACGAATGATGTACGTATGTATGTATGTATATACGAATGTATGTACGTATGTACGTATATATGTACGTATGTATGTACGAATGATGTACGTATGTATGTATGTATGTACGAATGTATGTACGTATATATGTACGAATGATGTACGTATGTATGTATGTATGTACGAATGTATGTACGTATGCACGTATATATGTACGTATGTATGTATGTATGTACGAATGTATGTATGTATGCACGTATGTATGTACGTTCGTATGTATGTACGTACGTATGTATGTACGTATGCATGTGCGTATGTACGTATTTATGCACGTATGTATGTATTTATGCACGTATGTATGTATGTATGCACGTATGCATGTACGTATGCATGTACGTATGTATGTACGTATGCATGTATGTGTATGTACTATTAAATTTGCCCACAATCAGCGAATCGAAATGAAAATAGATGCAAATTGAAGAATTTCATGGGAATGAAAATATAAATTTTACCTCTTAACTCTAACTTATTAACCTTGACCCGGGGTCAAGGTTCGCGTCACCTGTGCACTTTTGACGCAGTTGACAATGAACTATGACGAGAGTAGACGAGGAGGTTACCCAATCCGCCAAAATCTGGTTTAAAATCTGGCCCTGAGCTGGGAAAAGTCTGGGTCCTCTGGGTGAGGTCTGGCTT